>JAMKCH010029671.1:0-44746 GCA_023653785.1 Ophioderma brevispina | reverse complement strand
GTCAGTTTTGACCAAATCTTGTCAAATATGACTATATTTTGGTTGATTTTACCAGATTTTTCAGTCATATTTGACTAGAAAAATGTGTAAAACATATTTAACGAGGAAATTTTTAAGAATGCAATAATTGTACATCACTTGGCTTCGTATATGGCTTATTTTACAGTTATTATTTTAAATTTTTCACATTCAAAATCAACTATATAGTATTTATGAGTCAGAGGCAATGTAAAAACGAAGGCCATAACATTAAAGACATTTTTACAGTTCCTTTTCCCGGTGGTGGTGGTGGGCGGGGGTCACTTTCACTACGGTTACACAGGATGTGCCTCAGGATAGACCCTCTTTTTCTAACTGTTTTGTACACAATGGCCTCTTTTTGTGCTGCTGTCCTACCTTTTACCCAATAACCCCTTTTAAAATCCTCAGATACTCAATAACCCACATTTTCTTCTTTCCTGCTACCCACTTTTTTCACAAGTTTCCATAAAAGTATCCACTTTTCAAACAATTTTAACATCCAAATTCAAAATTTGCACATGCTACGCGCACATTTTGAAAAACATATAATTTCATGGCAACAATTTTATAATTTTATGGCAATTTGAACTCTGGAAGTTCCTATTTGAACTTCAAGTTGTTACCTCAATGGTCCCCTTCTTAAAGTTTCATACTGGATGACACCCATTCTTATTCAGGCTGTGTATTGAATGACCCCTTATTTTTTGGTACATATTTTATCTGAAAGGCCCCCTACTTTTCACTTGACGGCCGAGATACATAGCCGTCACTTCAGATAGGCAGTGCCCCCGGACTGAAGATCATGACCTTTAAATTCGGAACAACGTAGCTCTTGCTCGACTCGGAATAATGCAGCTTCGGAATAACGCAGCTCATGCTTAATTCGGAATAACACACCTTCGGAATAACGAAGTTCTTGCTCAATTCGGAATAACACACTTTCGGAATAACACAGCTCTTGCTCGATTCGGAATAACACAGCTATTGCTCTATTCGGAATAACGCAGCTTCGGAATAACGCAGCTTCGGAATAAAGTGCTGACCCCAGAAAAGCACCCTGTTTATTTTCTTGTGATCAATTTAGTTCCTGCTATAAATTACTTACTACCACATCTGGTTCCAATGATCTCCTGGTCTTAGTTTGGACTGCATTTGGTTGCTGTGATATGTTCACTGGCATATGTTGACTATCAAAACAGATGTCATGCAGGGGGAACCGTACAGCGGTTTATTCACCATTTGCTGTTAAAATAACCAAAAAATTCAAATATTATTGGTTTTTGAAAAGATGCAGCCTGGCTCTTACACAGAAAACATTTAGTGCATCGCCTAGTTTAGTTTTCTGTAAGGTAAGCGCATTACACAATCAAAGGTGCTTGTTCTGTTTTTTTTTTGTCCATCATTTCTCTACTTGATATGAAAGCCTGACACTTGCAAACACTGATCATCAAGAATTGTGGGAAACAAACTTGCAGTTTTGAGGGTAGTAGCGACAATGCATAGTACAATGCCCTATTCATTACTGTGCAAATGTTGATGATCAATTTAAAAATCTCAGTTTGTGGAGACTATCTTGGTTAAAAGCCCATGATATACTTCCAGTCGCAGCGAGCGATTGGCGTGCGCAATACCGGATTCTGACCCAAGATCAAGTGTTACGCATGCTCACGCACAGAAATCACTCGCTGCGACTGGAAGTATATCATGGGCTTTAGAAATAGATTTGAAAGCCAAAATTACAGGACAATGAGAAAATATGCCCTTTCATCTGATAACAAAAGTGATACTACTTCCAGATAAATTGAGGTTCCCAAGACAATAAGAACAAGCTTCAAATGATTAATATCAATAAAACAAGTTTAAGCTGGAATTACACCATGCTTACTATAAGGCCCCACATAATGTTGTGATCAATTTTGAATTCTGCTGTGAGGGAAACACATTTTCTACAATGAAATCCATCAAAGCATGTTAATATCTAGTAATAGTAGGAACTAGCTCTCTCTCTCTCACACACACACGCACACGTGCATGCGGACACACACACACACCCACACCCTCATACCCACAGTTTGGTAGGACTAGGCTATACTGCCGGAAAAAGAACCGTGTCCTCAATCGTAAAGCCAAACTCAAATAAATCCCATACTTCCAAGGGCAAAAGAAAACTTTCTGAGGACTATTTTTTCAAAAAATTTACTTGTTAGGTTCCCGGAAGCTCATATGATATACAGTTCACACACACAAACACACACATTTTGGTATATACTTCTGTGGACATCAATAGAACCGGCTATTCAACTGCATCATGCACAAAAGATCTCGTTCCAAGGACCTTTGTTCCAAATATTTCCTTTTGATATTTTGAACAAAAAAATCTCTAAATGTGGTCGCCCACATTAAAGGGGCAGTTGTGATCCATAGCCTAGTCCCCCGACTTAACTCTTTAAGTTCAAATTTTTATATCAACTGAACTGTTGCATAAGTCAGTCTTTGTGCCAAACTTTCGTGTCATATCTCGATCAACTTTAAACAAAACGTAATTTTGTATTGTCTCCGTAACAGACAGAAATTACAACAAAGGTGGCCTATGGGGCAGCGAGATATGAATATTCCCATCATACATAAAACGACATCAGAGTCAACTTAAATTTGGAAATATCTTTTTCTTAAGGATATCTAGTAAAACACGAAACAAAAATAAATGGTGCTCGGATCACAAAGTGCACCCTTTAAAGTGCAACGAGAGATGTCCAAAAATTGAAGCCCGAAAATTTTTGTCACTGATGTGAAGCTTTCGCTATCAAAGTGTCATCCGGGCAATCATCTTCACAGGTAAACAAGATCTTTCGGATCACCCTAATTGTGTTCATTTATTAGAAAGCGAGAATATAACATGTTCCTAAATGTTACATGGATTCTAGTTTTTTAAAACTCGTACATTTCGGCTTTTAAAAACTTGAATTTTTTGTAGGGCGCCGTAATTTTCTTAAAGTATATTTTGGAGACAAAATCTAATTTGAATGGGAAGAGGTTGGCCACATTTTTTGTGAAATAAAGAGACTCTGCGTTGGTGTATCCGATTTTTCACTCTTCAGAGAAATAATGTTTTTTAAGCACATCATCCGTGTACAAAGTATTGTTAAAATGGGTTTCCCACGCCATATTTACACAACATTGTATGTAGCATCGGGATACAATGGTTGATGCCATGCATTCATCATTAACAACATTGATCCGTAGACGTTGTTATTTGCACTGTAGGCCTAATCAAAATCTAATTTCATAGTATTCATGTTTTTAGGAATATACAGATGAATAAATTCAGTTATCAATGGAGCATATTCAACAAGTAGGGCAGAGGCTAGGCTGGTCCTATTCAATTTTATTTGTACCATTCGTGGTTTTCAACAATCTTGGTGGCAGGGAGGGCTGGGGGCGGGCAACATTCACCGAGCGAATAGGTCGGAGGAGAAGGGGTTCGCATATAACTTACTATGGAGCAATTGTTTGGGGAAGAATCAGCATCGAACGCCAATAAAAGTCAAACCTCCAAATCATTAAGATGAACATCGCAGGCACCAGAAAAGGTTTTTGGGGGTATCGAGGGGCAAATTTAACTTAGGGCAGTGATTTTCCATAAAGTTTAGGCAAAAATCGCACATCATGGTCGTAGAATTGAGAATCAAGATTAAGAATTTCACACTTTTTGGAATGGGGGGGGGGGGTCCCACCACAAAAATGCCCTTACTGCTTTCCACCTAGCACCACCACTGTTTCTGAAAATAAAAAATTTTTTAATTTTTTAGGTTTTTTCTTTTTTTAATTCTTTTTACTTTTATAAGAAAAACCTTTTTTATCGATCCATAGTTTGGGGAACAATCTAGCCAGCCCTACTTACAAGGGACCAACTCTACAAAATTCCTACCTCAATGATTGGGGCCCAGCGAAAACAACTGAAACTTCCTTGAGACTCGACGAATTACTTAAAGGTGGACTCCCCGATGGTCAGTCTCGTGGTCTCGTTCACATGTTGCCATGACAAAATTTTGGTATCAGTTTACCGCCTATACATGTCATTTTTTAAACAATTTTACCAATATAATTAAATCCAACCTGGAGGGACAAAGCATGTTAAAAGCCATCTTCATGTAATAATATTGACTTTTGTAATTTTCTGTTGTGCATGACAGATATCCGAGTATGCTTGTTTATGGGGCACGCGATCAGGAAGCAGGGGAGTTCAAAACTTAAGTGTTTTGTTTTTCTTTTCTTTGTTCAATAAACCTACGAAATGTCTCGGTTGTATTCTACAACAGCGCAAATTTATACAAATTGTATCCTCATAAAAATCTCCATGTGTTCCTTTAAATGAAGAAGACGTCTTGATTAAGTCGAAAAGTATGTCACAAATAGATCCCTGAGAATGTTTATGATGTGTTGGTGTTAGAGTTATTGCCCAACCCTTATTCTGCATGTTTGATGTATTTTGACCTCAATTGACATTTTGTGACCTCTAGGGTGACATTGAACGTTTGCACCTGCTGCAGGTGGTCACATATCCCATTGTTTTCGTAAATTTAATTCTCTAACTCTCTGCCAAATTTGATGCTGTTATAACAAAATGCAAAATTTTTACCATTATTCTGCTAACCTAACTAACATTACAATTTTGTGCCGTAAAAATTATGACCCAACTTCGGGCGAATTGAGGGAGAGGCGGGGAAACGGGCAACTCCGGGGCACTGTCAAGGTTGGGGTCATTTTAGATACGACATTTTTCTTCCCAATTCAAGTAGATTTCTCTACAGATATCATACTTAAGAAATGCGGCGTTTCAAAACATCCAAGTTTTAAAAAACTAAAATCAATGTAACTCATCTTAGGAACATATGCTATCTCCGATTTTTTTGGACTGAAATACTCAGAATTTCGGCTGTAATCCACTCAATCTCTTTGTTTTCGTCTCCACATGTAAACAAACCACTGCGCATCGGGGATATACCTTTCTGCGCACAGGTCATATCTCGTTCAACTGAGCGTGCCCAGCTTCTGTCGGCGATGATCATGGAACATGAAAGAGTACTCCCTGCCGAGAAGCGGCCTTTGTTGGTTATGCTTATACAATGAGTTGCCAAGTGATATAAATGGGATAATCGGCGTTGCGTAATGCAATTAGGGAAGAGCTTTCTCCTTCTCTCCTACCTCCATGATCAGAGCGAGGTGGGATGGATACAGGGGTAGGACATGCCAACCTAACATCAACAGCGAATTCAGGCGGTGGCGGCCAAGCTTCATTCATAGCGCAAAACTGCCGAACGAGTCATTGGACGAGCCTGAACAGTGACCGGAATTTGAAGTCACTGTGCGCGTTTATAAATAGATCAGTGAGTGGCGAGTGGGAATTCCCGTTCGAGCCGCGACCGATCTAAATTGCCTTGCTTTAGTCGGTGGTGCATAATTGTGCTGCAAAACTATCATCAAATCGTTTTTAAAGTCCGGACATGAGTGGATTGCTACATGCAGGTCAACGAATCATTCCACGGTGGTGCATAGGCTACCTGGTACCGGCCCCGGGCCTGGTACATGGTCCGCAGCTATAAATAGCGGTGACCCTGCGATTGAACATGAGGTCAAACAAGCCGCGTTCAAAATGGATCCCGTTTGTACCGTTATTCATACAAAATAAATACTTACACTGGAGTTGATTCTTCAACTCCAACGGATTTTGAGTGGAAAAATATTGATATTAAACATATTTTCGACTTTAGATATTTGTTAAGTTTTTGTGATTATGTGCTAAACTTATGGGAACGGCAAAAACGACGCTATCTTGGCCGCCCCCCCCCCCCCAGCGAATTCAAAACAGCATCAACTTCCGGTGTAACCAGAGCGCTAGTCTTTTTCAAAGACTTAACGGTAAGAGGGTGCTCTTACGCATATGGAATGGTTTACACACAGACTTGACTAACAGTCATTTAGATTTAAATATTCATGACCAGGCATAGCCTTTATTGGAAATTACACTATTTTGCAGCGGGGTTAAATCACTAACCCCGATGGATTTAGAAGTCAATATTTTATTCCAAAATTATCATGATATTACTAAGATGTACCGAGCTAAGGCTTAAGAAGAGATCTGTATTAGGTTTATCAAAAACCTAGCTTTTCGAAATCGATAAGCAAGGTTTTCGAAAAACCTGGTTTTTCGATCGAACCTGTTTTTTTCGGTTGAACCCCGGGTTTTTCGGTTGATTGAAACAGCTTTCGGCGGCAAAAAATAGGTTTTTTCGCTTTCATTGTGCAAAATACTGCAAAGCGCCAAAGTTTGTATTGTGGTATCCCAGGTCATGAAACTGCGGCCCGATGGGCCCTGGGTTCGAGCCCCACCCGAATGTGTGACTTTTTTCCACTCTTCCCTCATTTCTTCAGTCCCTCCCGAAAAACAGATGTGTTATATGGTTAATAGTGCCAGGCAAGTTTCCCCAGAAACTGGTGTATGGTGTTAGGTTAACAAAGTTAACCATTGAATTATCAAAGATAGATCAGTTGTATGGTGACATGTTATGGTTTTCTTGGGCTCCTGAGAGGGTGTTAAATAATCTATATTGTACTCAGCTGAAACCCTTAGAACATGGTACGTTTACCGTAAAAGTGCTGTGGAAGATATTTTTTGTTCTATATTTTCAGATCTTGGCGCGTGCCAATGTTTAAAGTTTAAAGGGACATTATGGCATGGCATGGAAAAAAATTTACATAATGAGAAGGATCCTTACTGAAATCACTTCCACGAGTTAGAAAACAATTTGGATGTTTACATTCTGTAAAAACAGTTAAAACAGGAAGAGTTCCAGGGGGAGGTGGCAGTTTGTGGCAATTTCTGGAACAGAAAAGCAAGGTGTTCACATCCCTGACAGAAATTACAGTGTATCTAGCATGTTTTGCGACACAATTTTAAGCATTCAGACCGGGATTCAGGCATTGTACTTTAGGATTGTAGTAATATATTGATCTGGCAAGTAAAAATGCATTAGCCGGGTTTAGCACATATACAATAGCAATGGTCTATGAGCTGATGACAACATGCTTTTCAAGTTTGGTAAATGCTGGCAGTAATGTCAGCATCCTTGTTCCAGAAATTGCCACAAACTGCCACCCACCCCAAACTGTTCCTGTTTTTACTGTTTTTACAGAATGTAAGCATCCAAGTTGTTTTCAAACTCGTGGAAGTGATTTCAGTAAGGGTCCTTTTCATTATGTCAATTTTTTTCATGCCATAATGTCCCTTTAATAGAAATATAGATCAAAGTCTAACCAGTTTTACTATGAAGATTGGTGTGACAATGGTATAATGTATATTATTGATTTACTTAATCCTCCTCTTCCAGGTTGTAAGCTTTTTGAAGAATAATAATTCTTGATTTTCATATTTCCTGGCTCAACCAGACTAGAAGACTCATAACATTCCTAAATATACTTATTATTATTTATTTGATAAATGTATTCCTGAAAAACGTATGAGTAATTGGGGTGAATTAATGGAGGATGAACAACTCTTAGATTTGGAAGACTGGAGAAAATTCATATTTGTAATTATAGATGCACCATTGATTCCCGTCTTCCTTCAAGATTTTTTCATAGAGCAATTGCATTAAATGGTTTTCTTATCAAGATTAATAGAAGGGATTCGCCAACTTGTTTCTTTTGTGATAAAGAGCCCGAGACAATGGTTCATTTTGTGAGTGTGAAGAGGTCAAACTCATTTGGATGCTATTATTATAATGATTTTTCGTGTTCAACATTCGAGTAAATGTTTGGTTTTCCTTATTATAAATTCCTTCCTTTTTTGTTTTTGATTGTTTAACATTTTCTTTATGTTTGTAAATTTTTTATGTTGTAAATAGAGTTGTACTTTTATTATTTGGTTTTCGCGTTGGCCGCTAAGACGCACGGGATTTTTTTTCGCCGATTTGTTTTTTGTAATTGTCTGACTTTTAAATGCGTTTCTTTTCATACCAATTTTAAAGTTGCTCCGATTTAGATAAAATATGGTGCAAATTATTGGTGGAGTTCATAGGATTAAAATAAGGAATAGTTTTAACAGTCTTAAGTGCTTAGTTTCCGATGTAGGGGGCACAGAAGGTCATCGTCCATTGTATTCAATGGGGCTTGATCTTGTTTCCCCCTACTTTCTTAAGCAAGCATTTGAGACACGCAAAACTATTCCTTATTTTAATCCTATCAGCTCCGCCAATAATTTGCACCATTTTTATCGAAATTGGACCCCTGTACAACTGAAATTGACCCTTTTTATTGATTTTTGCTGTTTTTAGCCTATAACTCTGAAACTTTAGGCTGTACATATTACAAACTATACCTTTTTTGAATCCTTATGGTTAGACACATAACATGGTATACTTTTCAACATGATTGGATCAATTTAAAAATTTGACCCCTGTACAAACTTTGTCTTGGTCCCCTCTCTTAAGGCACCACTTGCGGCACTTAAGAATCGCGTTTCAGGGGTTCCTGTCAGGCTGTCTACATATTTAATCATGTGTTACAAATATGTGCTAGCTCCAGGGCTATTAGTGTGGGGTCCCATTGATCCCCCCTTACCCCTTGGACAATAACGGGAGTGAAACTTCTTGATCACTTAAGCGTTGAATTGAAAAATTACATCAAAGAAGTCAGAGAAGCTGATTTTTTTTTGTTGCCTAAGAGAACAGATACGGTTCTAGCATTTAGTAAGTGGAGGTTTGACCTTTGATAATCATGATGGTCATTTGTGTGTATGTTGACGCATGATCTCAGCTTTTATGGGTTTTGTACTGCTTGGTTAGTTCACTGTGTACATGTTATTCGAAATATGGTATTTTTTTCATGTGATTTTGTTTCTCTTTTTTTCTTGTTTTTTTCTTTCTCTCTCTCTCTTTTAGTGATTTATTGTGATGTGTGATGATTTTTTTTCTTGTAATAAAAAATAAAAACAATTTTAAAAGTCCTCATACGGGTCTCCAAAACATGCGTTAGATACTTTGAATTATGGATTGCACTTTTTAAATTGTTTCTATTGAAAGACTTGCTGCATAGAAATTTTGCAGGCCAAACTGGCCTTAGAATAGGATAAAATAAGTCATGTGAAATTTTCTGCACAGAAGTACAGTACTTGCCAGAAACAATTAGCATTGACAGGTAAGGAAACTAGAACATTTCTAATTCACAGATTTTAAAATGAGGTTATATTCCTGTGCAAGATAAAATAGAATGGGTCTGTTAACAGTGGTTATAGCCCATTTCAGTTATATAGAGTAAAAGCTACAGTGGTGTACGATGGCCCTTCTGAATGGATTTTATCCAAGTGGTGGTCTAGTCTAGGGTAAAGTGGGAAATTGTCAAAAAATGATCAAAAAACTTTTAAAAGTTTTGTGTATTATTTGCTAAAGGTACAAAATTTTGTCAAATCGCAAAGATTTTTAAGATACAATAAATCACACAATATTTCATAACACATGAAAGATTATGCCAAATCGCACCAAAATTCAATGTCAAACGGCAAAACAAATGTAAAATAGCAAAATGATTTTTCCTAATAGAATAGGATCTGTTAATCGCCAGAATTAGGTTAACTTGTACGAATCTTAACCTTAAAAGAGCGGGCTTTTTAGACCATCTCAAGGCGGGGCGGATTCCGCCCCAGATCTCGGACGGATTGATGAAATATATATGGGTGGTACCAATGGATAGCGGACACTCTCGAGTTCATAGATACCAAAAATAGTACAAACATGCTTTATGACGTCCCAGGACGTAAAACATGAGTCATGCAAAAATGCGAAAAATTAAAAAAATTGAAAATTATTGGTTTTTCTCCATTTTTTCAAAGCAAAAGTTGAATTTTTGGCCATGATGGGTATCAAAGTATGAGAACATGCTCTTACTGCAAAATACAATCAAAGGAATAAGATAAAAAAAAAATTAGTGTACCGTACGCCTTAGCACCAAAAAACTGTATTCGTGTGTTATGTGTAATTGCAATGGGAAATAGCTTTTCTTCGACGCAGTGCGCGATTACGTAACGCTGCGTCATAACCGTTGGTCCGATTTTGTTGAAAATGTCTTAAATCTGGCGCAAGGCTTCAAGAAAAAAGTCAGCAGTTTTCGGCATGAAAAAATAACAAAATATGTGACATATTTGAGATTACGACCACAGATTTCTATTTATAACACTAGATAGCCAACGTAACCATCTTTTCTTCCCCCGCGCGTACTTATTTTCCAGAGCGGGTGTACCAATTTTATTCATTAGTCCCCTGATTACATAGCGTGTTGACCAATTTAATTCATCTTTCACGCATTAAATAGAACGATGTACCGTTTCCAGGCCAACGGTTACGGCGCATGCGTACGCGTGCGGGTTTTCGAATGTATACGTAATGAAATATTTATAATTTTCCAAACACGTTACGGTGGCCGCCTATTCTCCAACACGGGCGTACGAATTTCTGTTTGATTAATATCTAGATACGACCAAAATGTTCGATGGGGCGATTCCGCCCCGGCATTTTTAGGGTAAAACATAAGATTCTGTTAAATAGCACACAATTCCAGTAAAACGAAAAAAATTAATATCAAATCCATAAGAATCTGTAAAATTGCGTAGGATTTCTTAAAATCACATAGGGTTGATTGAGTCGCGAGAATTTATACAAAAATCTTGATGGAACTTGGAGAAATGTGCGTGCGCGGGAGCGCCCGAAGAATCGTGCTCACGTGTGTTTGTGAGCGTGCGCGCGCGCACGCCAATCGCCCAATTGATGCGACTGGAGTATATCATGGTCAATAACCCTAACTCGTCTTAAAACGCACCAATCTCCACAGCTGAGGCTAGACAATTGCTACGAGCGTAAGAAATCCCAAATCATGCCACGATGTCGTTCCTGAGAACATACCAAGAGAAATGAGTAAAGAAATGAGATGGTTCAACTGTTACTTCAAGATAAACTTGTCCATCCGCCTATTCAATCTTAATACCTTAAATCCGATTGAATTCGATCAAGACTTGCGCTTCTTGCTATAGAACTTACATACACCTTCATGAAATCCAGAACATTCCAATTACCAGTTGTCAACTGGCATTTATACAAAGTCATACACTTGGTCGTGACCAGTACAGTGTGATTAAAAAAAGATATGACCGTGATTGATTCTTTTTTATCAAAAAATTAATTAAGCTTGTATACAAGTTTTTTACATTCTTCCGCTCATTGAAAAAAAAGAACCACCGAAATTCACCATTCTTAACCATTGTTATGCCTGTTTTACCGAAAGAACCCATTTTCCAGCTGTCCACGGAATGCATGTTGAGTGGAGCTGATAATTTGGTTCATTCACAGAGTTATGTTCTCATCTGACAAATGTTTGCTTGGGAACATGCAGTCCATCTTCTTCCGGATGGCTTCATGTTGTCGGTTCCTGTTGGTTCCATAGTCAGGGAATTTCCTGACCATTGCTAGAGTTACCTGTTTGCAACGTATAACGGTTTGCTTGCTGGAACTGCAAGGCAAACTCTCTCTGAACCTCAACGGGAAAATGGGTCTGCAGTAAGTTATTTTCATCAACTATAACATTTGTTGGACTCTGGATAGTAGGGGCATGATACCTGTTATTTTGCACGAGGGCAAGTTATTTTGACAATACCTTCAGATTTGTTATTTTATCATTATTAATTTTGTGCACACCATGCTAATTTGTTTTTTTACAATCGCGGGTTTCATTTCAATGATCCATTCATTTTTCCAGGTACTCACACATATTCAAAGCATTCTGCATTCTGTGGCCCGCGGGATAATGGGTTCCTTTGGCAGAACAGCCATAACAATGGTTAGTAATGATGATTTTCGTTGTTCTTTTTTCTAGTGAGCGAAGAACAATGCTTGTGTTTGATATGATGTAAAACTTTTTTATCAAGCTCAATTATTTTTTGATAAAAAAATCATCCCGGTCCTATCTTTTTGACTCACCCTGTAACACTATATAGTAAGACATGCTAATTTACCAAGGGCTCAGTTCAGTACCTTTTGGATGGAAAATAAGCAGCAGCTGATCATGGGTATCATACATCATATTAAAATGCCGAGGGTGTTATTTTCTAAATACATTGAGGAATGAAAGCTCTTGAACGTGCCATGGAAATTGTGCTTTTTATTTAGCACTAGTTTTAACTTCAACATAAACAAATATAATGTCATCATCAAAACCTGGTCATTGGATGATACACATGCAATATTCAACATAAACAAAATATTGTAATCATAGAATAAAATCAAAAGCCAAAAAATAATACATGACATAAATTCCAACACAGATGTGCTGACCAATATGACAAACATATTAAAACATGGTCATTGGAAGATCCACATGCAATATTTCAATCAGTCGGCCTACATCTCTAATAATGCTCCATACGGCGTGCCTGTTCTTGTTTAACGCATTTTCTCGTCTCTGAATTCGCGTCGCCGGCGCCGCTTAATTACAATCGTTCCGTTTTACGCCCCTAAGGAAGCTTAATTTGGTCTAATCTTTCGGGTGAGGGCTTTTGTATTAAAAGCTTTACAACCATGCAAAATATCGATTGAAAATCTTGTAGGGCGCACTATTTTCAACTTGCCATTGTCTCTTAATGCAATCACTATCTCATAGATTTGTTTGTTGTTTTTATAAAACACATCTAATATACTTCCAAATGTTGAAAACATGAAAGAAATCAATTAATAATAAGCCAGATATGACACATTTTGTAAGTAACAAAACCCCTTTTTTCACCATTCCTATGGGATTTAAACACATTAAACTTTGTGTTTTTGATAATGTAAACAATATGAATAATGCTGCCTTTGTAAATTTAGGCGACTTTCTTAATTATTTCCACTACGGATTAATCAATGAATTTATTTATTACCATGTGCCGAACGGTTGACGAATCAAACAGCAATTCACCTGTTGCATTACATATTTCACTGTGCAGAGCAAGAATTAAGATCTTCCCATTCTTTAGGATATGCAAAGAAGTTTGGTAATTTGGCATAACTTGTATCTATACCTGGATTCCAGTAGTAGTGTTGGAAACCCTTTTCATTACACGATCAGATTAAATTGTGTGAGATTTTGTGTGAACATTAAATTCGTTTTTGAACTCAGGAATGAAATGAGATTATGCTATTCATATATAGATCAATTAAACAAATAGCTGGGTCATCATTAATTTCATAATGCTATGCCCCGTATATCGTAAATATTGACTATTCCTGCTTAACTGTGTTGGGAGAACGTGTCCTAGGTGTTAGGTTGCTTGCCTGAGGCGCAAATATACCAAATCAAAATCCACCGGGTTCGAATTCCCGGTGGGGTCACTTGCTGGGATTCCCTCGGGTGCTCAATTCTGGATTAAATCTGTATATGAGCTATTGATAGTTCTATTGATTAAATACAGAATACCGCTCTACTCCATGGTTCACTTGGAATTGGGCAAAATGATCATGAAAGCATCCCGTCCTTCGGAGGGGACGTTACTCCGTCGGTCCGTGTACAGATAGTCCCAACTGTACAGTCATCGGTCATGTCGAATACAGTAGGGTGTAAACCCCGACTGTTCCCAATCCGCCCCCAGCTAAAAAACGCCGGCCCATTCAGGAGCGTCCTATCATAGATACCCCGCCCCGGATCAGCTCCACAGTTGAGACAAATCAGTACACACCACGCCATTACGATGACTTGGGACACGAACGAACTAACCGCTTAACGTTGTAAATTCCCATTGGAAGGAGGAAAAAGGGGTTGCTAAAAAGTGGTCATATCTGGCTTATTTTTAATCGTTTTCTTCTTTTTTCAACATTTGGAAGTATATTAGATATGCTTTATTAAAACCACACAAATCTATGATTCAGTGACTTTATCACGGTCAAGATGAATACAACAACGGGTTCAAAATATGAGTAAAATGCAAGTACATTTGGTCATATAGGCAACTTACACTAGCAGTAAGGCATTGCTAATTTACAAGGGCTCAGTTCAGTAAAACGTTGGGGGGGGGGGGATGGAAAAATATGAACAACAGCTGATCAGTGTATCAAAAATCATACTAAATGCAGAGGGTGTGTTTACTCATACTTGATTGAACGAGGGCTATTGAACTGCGCCACAGGAATTGTGATTTTATTAGCTCATAGTGTTAACTTCACATAAACAATAATATCAGCATAGAATAAAATTCAAGCAAAACAAATTTAATACCTAAAAAATCCAACACAGATTGACGCAAATAGAGATTGACCCATGGTCATTGAAGATACACATCCCATAGTTTCATCAGTATGCCTACAGCTCTAATCTCAGCCTCTGGTCTTCTGACATTAGGATTGTATAATACTACAAATGTCATCCCAGACATTTACCATGATTAAATTATATTGCATTTTTAAGCCAAGCCAAAATAAACTTTGGACAAAATTGAAATTATACAGTGTGAGTCAAAAGAATAGACCGTGATTGATTTTTTTTTATCAAAAAATAATTGAGCTTGATATAAAATTTTTACATATTCGAACAAGCAGGTCTTCCGCTCATTAAGACAAAAAACCACGAAATTCTCATTCCTAACCATGTTATCCTTTTCTGCCGAATAACTCAGTTATCCATCTGTCCACGGAATGCACATGTTTGAGTGGAGCTGATTTCTTGGGTTCATTCGCAGGCTGTTTATCCTCACTGAGCAATGTTGCAATTTGGACCTGGTAGTCCATCTTCTTCCTGATGCCTTTCATGTTGTCGGTTCCTGTTTTTTTTCCATATCATGGAATTTCCTGACCATTGCTATATTACCTGTTTGCAACGTATACGGTTGCTTGCGGGAACTTCACGGCAAACTCTCTCTGAAGCCTCAACGGGAGAATGGGTCTGCAAGTAAGTTTCACTATAACATTGTTGTCATCTGTGATATGGAGGGGCCATGATACCTAGTTAGTTGCACTATGGCAAGTTAGTTTTGAAAATACCTTCCAATTGTTTTTTAATCATTATTAATTGTGTGCACAACCATGCAAGCTGTTTTTAAACTCGCTGGTTTACATTTCAATGATCAGTCATGTTCCAGGTACTCACACACTCTTCACAGCATTTCGGTTCTGCATTCTGTGGACAGCTGATAAATGGGTTCTTTTGGCAGAACAGCATACAATGGTTAGGAATGATGAATTTTCGGTGGTCTATTTTTTCTCGTGAGGCGGAATAACAGCCTTGTTTTGAATAATGAAAACCTATTTTTATCAAGCTCAATTAGTTTTTTGATAAAAACTAATCAAATCCGGTCCTATTCTTTTTTACTCACAACTGTTTATAACAGCGAAACGTCCTCTTCTGCATCAAATTACTACAACTTTGCTCGACCCCAAATTTTCAAGCATTCAATGGATGAATGGTATTCAAATGCATTTATCTAATCATTCATCATATCGTATTTACATGAACTAACCGGAATATGTTTTTAAATTAGGCTAAATAACAACATCCTTTATTAACCTCAAACATTAAATCAAGGCCAATTTTGCTGTTTTCTTTCGTTAAAAAGTCACGGTTTCTTCACTATTTCGAAAGGAATAAAATACATAATTATCGGTCAAAAACATGGAGTTCATTACCATCAGAGAAATTGTAAGCTGGAATATTAAAACTGTAATAGCAGTGTGTCAAGATTACCGGTACTCCGTTCCTGGTTCTGAAACTTTCGTGACTGAACCAATGGGTTTGAAGCCCATTCAAAATCCACGTCGTCGGTGCGGGGCGCTGACATTTGAATATTGCACGGAATAATTATAGTTTGGTGCTTGTCTACACACATAAATGTCCAATGCGATACAAACAATCCGGCCAAATATCAGTTGTTGTGTTGGGTGGGCATTGGGTGGGTTTAAATTTTGGTGCCCATACCCATGGCGCACACAGGCGAATGAAATGACAGCGTCAGGTTCGTCTCGAATTTCTAAAGATTATCGTAACGACGTATTTTGCCTCTCTATCTATATAGGACCTCTTTGACTTCCAGGTCCAATCGAGCGGACGTGTCCATTGACAGGTTACCCAAACTAAGAAGCTGGTGAATGAGAGTAATCCTGTGTAATCTGGATTTCCAAATTGAGCCATCTCCTTCTTTCATCATCTTCTCTGGGAACACGTACAATGGGGGATGAAACACTTAGCTGGCAGGGCGCGCGATAATTATTTCGCGTAGTTAACTTTAAACTTTGAAGTGCGTAAGAAACGGCTAGGGCCGACCAGATACTCATCGTCGAATCAAGAAGATAGTTGTATGATGTGGGGTGCGTTTATTCCGTTACTAATTGTTTATTTAAGTAGCACAAAAAACTATCTTCTAGTTCGGCCATCGAGTTTATCAGTCGTGGCGTGCGTCTATAGGCGCTCTTCATGAGTAATCCAGAGGTCCTGGGTTCGATTCCCATCTTCGGAGCTTATACTTTAATCTAGTATTTTGGGTACTTCGAGATTGCAAATGGAAAACTTCAAGGTTGGCTAAACTGCGATTAACACTGTAAGTATAGGTTTACCTGGTCGGCCCTAGCCGCTTGTAATGCTATCCATATACTAATCATTGTGTGAAATATCTAAGCTCACAACGAAGACTTTCATATATCAAATCACAACTTTGTTATAAAATGTTTGTTATACGACTGTCCCAATAAACTATACAATCAAACTAAAAAATTAAAAAAAAAACTGTGCGTTTTTTGCCAGTTATTTTGACTTTATTTGTTAGACAAGTTATATCCTCGCTTTTATTCCATCCACTTTGATCGACCCTAAGCGGAGATATTTTCGGTTGAACCAAGGATAAATCGACTTTGGCAGTTTGCATCCTTAAGTATCAAGAAACTAAAGGTATAAGCGTGTAGCATCAATGTGGGATTAAACCTTTTTCAACAAGAATATTGTATCCAGATCCGAGTGATTCCATTATCATCTTGGAACTAATCAATATATTATTTTTCAGTGAAAGCACCATAATTATTTGTGGTGAAAATGAGGGACCCACTCTCAGGGGGACAATCCTGAAATTTCATGGCATTTTTGTGGCATTTGACTGCTGAAACTAATGTAACAGTCTACGTCTGTTGAGGGACAAATGTTTTGGACCACGCTCTAATTAATGTGGAGGGACATTATACCCTTTCCCCCTATTCCTCACAGCCTCTAAGATGCCAGGGAGGAATTATGATAAGAAAGCAATTGTTTCACAAGAGCAACTAAATGACAGGATGGTTTGTGTTTCAAAGTCTCAGTTTACTTTCAACGAGGGTGTTTTTTTTATGGTTCTACCTTCTGCTGAAACCGATAGTAAAACAGCTGAGACAACAAGACTGTTTGGAATTGTAATTTCCCATGCTACTGTATTAATAGAAATTGCGTCATTATAAGTTTAAATATGTTTATATCACAAGACGCAGCATTTATACCTACTTTTATTTTTATTTTCATAGAAATGGCCTTGATTAGGTGATTTTCAATGCAACTTTGTTGATATCAGGATAGCCCAAACTGGACCAACATTTTTCAACTGTCTCAGGAAATTAGCCATAACTCTGAACCAGACCCCCAAAATTACACCAAACTAAAAATCTCATGAAAGGGGGGGGGGCCTGGAACAATCTAAAAAAGAATCAGCAAACTCTAGTGAGATGAACTTAATTTTTTTGCAAAAAAAATTAATCTTTGAGTCGTATAGTTTGTTGGGGGGACAGTCTGTGTACACGGATCCTATGGCACTAATATACTATGCATACTGTTTACTGATTTCCGATTCCGATTCATCTATAAACTTTGGAAATAAGCCATTTTCTTAAAAAATGATAAATTCAAAAAATTATATATTAATATTTGTAATTACTTTACAAAAATGATATTTCGAAATCTCTGATTCATCTTTTTAAGAGAAGAAGCTATACAGAGGTATTTAAAAAAAACATATCTCCACAGGACACACATAGTCCATCCAAAAGACAAAAAGACACTTCTGAACAGCAGGCTGTGTTATATGAAGGCACTTGCAAGAACGGGATTTCAACATATGTTGGGAAAGAAAGAAACAAGGAGATTCTTAACCACTTGCATCAACAAGAACCCTCATATAGATATATCAGAAGCTTCCAGACGTACATCAGTATTCTACCCAACATAATCAGCCATCTCGGACCGGAGCTTTCACGAAATCATCATAGGACGGGTGGGGCAAAAAATTCTGCACCTGAAGACGAAACGCTATTCCAGATGGATAGAGAAGAAATCAATTTGGATTAGAAGACAAGGGGACAAAGCAATGAAGGGGGCGCAACATTCAATCTCAGTCACCAAAATGACCATTATCCAGAATATTCTAAGAGATACCACCTTAGGCTCTAGAGACACTAACATTCATCTAGATCATCGCCATCATGACATGATCTCAAGGAGACCAGCAAAGGAAAGTCTCGAAACTTCGTATCTAAAAATGTGAGTAAATTGGGAAAGTTATAGAACTTTCTGACCTTATTTGAAGTAGTTATTGGATTGCTCTAATGGAAAGCGTATTATTTCTGAATATAAAGCGATAATCCCAGGGGGTAATTTCACGGTAACGGAAAGGACGTTGGACTCATTTACAAAGTTTAAATAATTTATCTAAAAGACTTTCATTTCGACCACCAAAAGTGTCAGCAATCTGTACTCACATTGCCCTCAACTTAAATTTCAACAAACTTTTTTAACATGAATATCTTTAGTTTTTAAATATGAATATAAATCGACGTACGGGTAACGGAAAAGGACAGGCAAAAGGGGACAAGAATTTCAGCTTCGTACGCGTTCTTGACCAAAATCCTGTGAATTTGTGAATTAATTTTGATGTAAGCATTGGAATGCAATCTCCAGAGTTTTAACTAAACTACAACACCTTCACTTGAAAAAAAAATAGTTACATTATTAATAGACAATGCGTTAAGTGGATCAGATTGGTAACGAGGACGGTAACGGAAGGACAAACTGTCTACTCAACTAAAGGGGGTGACAAGACTTCATCTACATTACTTAAAGGTGCATTTTGTGATCTTGCAACTAATTTTTTGTTTATGCTCACAAACATATCCCAGAGAAATGGTTTAATAAGATATTCAGTCGATTTTGTCAAGGCATTTTGATGTTAAGATATGAATGTGACGAAACTTTGATTGTGGTAATGGTGATGCAAGTAGTGGTGTCGTCATTATTTGTGCATCTGCATATTTACTCTGAATGCCTATTTACTATATACAAAGATGAACAAAACAGATCCCAGATCCAAAATTTGACCAACCTTGGTATGTGGCAGTGGTGTATGTAAGTCATACCATGCACTGTGTCATTATTATTTGCACATATTGAATGAGCTCATTGCATATTTGTTCTGCTTGGCTCATTACTAAAAAGGGTGTGGGAATTCCTACTACCAGTCCCATTTCCAAATTTGACGAAACTTGGTCTGTGGTTAGTGGTGGATGGATTGCAAGTACACACGCCAATGTTTGCCATCAATTTTGGTGAATTATAATGAGCTTATTTGCATTATTGGCTCTGATGGGCTCTTACTAAAAAGGTGCACTTCTACCAGATCCAAATATCCAAATGTGACAAAACTTGGGATAGTGGGAAGTGGTGCACTGATAATATCTCTCCTTACTTCCAAAAGCTCTTGGGGGATACAAACAACCAAAGGCGATCTCCAACTTGGCCCAAAAACAGAAGTGACTGGAGGAAAATTGCGATCGCCTGCTGCGCAGTAGACTGATGATGATGATGATGATGCTGATGATTGCACTGTATCAATGATCCTAATGTGCAATAAATGAGTTATTTGCATATTTGTTCCCACCAGGGGCATCTCGCAAGAGGATTTTAACTGCAGTATTTTTAAGGTAAAATTTCAAAATGATCACTAATTTACTTTCCAAATGTGATTTTTGCTGAAAATCATATTGCTTCATTTGAAGCACAAAAGAGACAGTTAACATCACAAAAAACTGCCTGCATGCCTTTAAGACTTACTTAATTGTTAATAATAAATGACATGACATGATTACATAAACAACTTTTAACTACATTATTTTACTAAACACTGAAGAGTTTGTTCAAATGCGTGTTTTTTTAGAAACACCTTCCACCAAAAAATCACTTCCAAACAATGAATACTGAACTTCAAGTAATATGTAGGTTATGCTTTATATCAAAGTTACCCTTATCGCCTTAAACATCCAATGTCAGATTCCAACCATCAAAACCAACAAACATTGTTACAAGTTGTGATTATGCCTAGGGCAGAAAAATACATCCTAATTTTGCATTTTTAATCAAGGTGGTACCACTCGCTCTTCCGAACAAACATTCAATTTGAACTTAACTGAACTTAAACTGGGCTCCTGTCCAGCGTCTTGGGACTCCCCCTGATTTAACCGGAAAGCAGTATCAATTTGATGTCAGATGAAATTTTTCTCTCAATATTAAAAAAAAAACGCAAGTTTGTTTCCACAGTAATGTTGGTCAGCGTATACAAGTGTCAGGCTTCCATATCAAAAAGTAGAGAACAGGGGATAGAAAAAATCGGAAAAGCACCTTGAACATTGCTGCGCCTTGAGAGTAAGAGTTAGAAAGTATATGAGCGCCTTGAGCGTACGAACAGTAGCCCCAATTTTGGGCAAGTCTCCTTGCGCTTTCTAGGGCGGCCACACCATGTAAAAAGTTCGTAGCAAATGTGCGGGTTAAAAGTACTGTGTTGACAACCTGACTGACTAAAAAATGATCTGTACTCATCAGCTACCAACAGACCAATAATGAAGATAAAGATTGATAGTACCACACCCGGATTCACTATTGGGTTCATTGGCACAACAATGCATTAACTTATGGGTAATAAGACCCTATGTTTCTGATAATGCAAGAGGCCCTATCATAGCATAAACAACAGACCTTAAGAGGATAACTTACTTAAACCACGCCCTAAGCAGTGTATTTTAATTGCCATGTATTAATTAATATTTATGCGTAAACGTTAAGTGAAGGTTCTATTATTTCACCTGAAAAATATAGTTATGTCTTTCCGTTACCGTCCTTCCGTTAACCATATTGGTAACGAAGGAATGTTTAATTAACTGTAATAATAATTAAAACAGTCCAAAAGTTTCAGTGATAGTGTCATATTGTAGGCCTTCTTAAACTTGCTTTGACATAACTTTATTGACATCCCAACTTCATCTTTACAAAAAAAGTTAAAAAAAGTATTTTTGGAACGGAAAGGACATTGCTCAGGCCAAAATCTTAAGGAGTCGCTGAAGTGGAACAAGCAATGCGAAACAAGTAACAAAATATTTATCAATTTTACCATGCATCTTATCTGTCACCTGACTTAGTAAAATTGATGTTGATTTCATATAAATAAGTTGAATGTTCTTATGATACAAAACTTCTTTCACAATTATCACTTTTTTGGTTTTCCAACAGGATTATTAATTTAAGCTCTTGTTTTTCGACCCCAAAATAGTGAAAACTTACACTTTGCGTTTAACTATGAAATATAGACTTTCCGCATTCATTTGACACCTAAAATTGCTTTGTTCAATGCATTGAATTGTTTGTGTCATGTCACTTTTTGGTGGAATTGCCGGAAAACTTGAAATGACTGATACTAGTATAAGCGAAATCAATTATGCAGAGTTTCAATTTTCAGTAATCTCAATCAAGGCACCAAAAGCAATACAATTAAAACACAAAGAGGATGTATCAAAGGATTATTATACGATAGAGACCTACGCAATAGCAAGTGTGTGACCCAAGTTTGGATAACCTGACAGCGAATGCAGAAAGTTTCGTCATAAAATATTTGAAGGCACCAAATACATGAGGTTAATGGTGAGTTACACTTTGGAAGCAGAGAGATAATTTTATTAGTGTTTATTAAAAAGGTAAGATACACTTAAGATTGGTGTAACGGTAAGCATGGGCGGTTCTGAGCAGGTACTTAAGTCATAATCTAATTTAATCAGAGTTTTTCGGAACTAGACATAGCTAAGATGCCATGTGTTGGCGTCTCTGGCCAGATGGAAGGGGGCTAGCTGGACATTTATAGATGTGGTGTTGGCGACCCCCGGGGCGCTATGGGAGGGGCGCATGGTGGGTATAGACAAGTGCCAATCCTAAATGCACGGATATCTCATCAATAAAGAAAATGTTCCAAATAACTTTCAGGGCGCCCTGGGTGCTTGTTGAAGGCATGCGGAAGGGAATTTCACTTGTACTGACATGTCTGAAACTGTGTTGATGTTGCACCATTAATTTGGTTATGCTCTGTTGCTTGGAGCATGATTGTTGTTGATGAAGCCGATTCTGGTGGTGAGGGATGGCATTACCCATACGGGAAAATTGCCTTACTCTACCTACTGATTTTGAGTGTCTTTCATCATACATCATCATGATAATATGTGCCATGTAGTTTATCCCAGCTTTCAACCACCCTCTTGTGCCCGTCGGTTTAATTCACAATACTTTTAGTCTTGTCGAATGTATTTATTTGATACGGTCCCATCCAGTCTATAACACGTATTTTTCGAGAAAAAAAATGAATAATAATTAATTAGTATTTTGAATACCCATTAGGGGGCCTAAATTATTAATTAAAGGAAGATGAAGAGGGAGGAAAAATAAGCGCCCGGGGGGGGTTTTTGAACCGGGATGCGCCATGCGGGATGTGTTTGAGTGTTGAAAATATATATTTTAAACCTTAACTAATAAATTGTCTGTAAACTTTTTGCGTAGCGAATAATGATTCTATTGTAAAATCTAAACAATACTCCAAAATCGGTCAAATTGGTATCAATTTGAAGAGAAAGATTGTTTGGGTGACGTTTCCCAAGCATCCGAAGTTCAGAAGACGAAGCACACCATTACAGCTCGCATAGCAATCTGTACTGCTCGGACACAGTGCCGCCGATTCCGTATCGCATCGCTAATTGGCCGATATTCTAGACATATGCGCTACGTTCATGGGAACTCCCTAGCCGCCAAACGCGCCTGTTGTGAAAGGCTCTGCCTTGCTTGAACAAGGAATGATGAAAAACGGGTTCGCGGTACTTGGATATCGCGAAATCAACGATTCAGGTGGTCGATATGATGTAGAAAGGGTTCATGACAAAAAAGACCCCTTAGCGCACTAGTTTTGTAAGCCTGGCATGTGGCAGGACTTGACAGAGCAAAAGAGAGAATTGAAGCCAGATGAAAAGGTAAGAAAATTGCTTGTATGGAATCGTATTTTTCACTTTGTCTCGTTTCAAAAATAAACCTATATTATAAACTAATCAGCTAACTAGACAATTTAGTTAGAATATATGGTGCGTAAATCGTTACGATAGGAACGTATTTTGCGCACTCTCGTGTACCGCAATTGTACAAAAACTGCTATCACGGTCGATACTGCGTGACGGAGGGTCCAGTAAGTGATGTAGTCTGGGTCACAGACTGCGAAAGATATGTTCTAAATTTAGTACGCGCGAGGGATTAACGTATCAGCCCGTCATAGCGAAGGCCATGCAAATGAAACTAAATCTCAAATATCTCCGGAATACGATGGGGTTCTATGGAGTTTTTGCATCAGAGGGTCGTTACTATGTTTGTTTTCAATATGTATCGTAATACGCCGATCCTGGGTTTCCTACCGGAAATCATTTTTTACCGAAATTCCTATGCATTGTGGGATAGAAATGTACCGACGATGTACGAGTAGATACAATAAATAGCGCATATATATTCTACGGTGTGTCATACGGTCATAACTGTGCGAAAACCGTTTGCTGTACATAAATTTTACCAGTAACGAGTACTCTTTGATTGCCTTGAATTTTTTGTGCCACAAAATGTGCGCGTAGTTTAAAGGAGGCGAACTAAACCGCGAGCGTGCATGGAGTGATGCATATCTACTCGTACATCGTTGGTGCATTGTGGGATAGAAATTTCGGTAAAAAATTATTTCCGGTAGGAAACCCAGGATCCACGTATTGGGTCTGAACCTATAGAACCTAGCGAGAAAATTGAACGTTTTTGTCGGGCACTTAGGTGCTCGCAAACACGGAAAAGTGAACACGCAATCGCTACGGGCCGCATCCCTTTTCCCACAATGCCTTTCGGTATTATTTCAGTCTTGAGAATTTTCAAACGCTGGTTTCAATTTACGCTTTCAATTTTAGAAACAGGATATACGTACTTACCGGACCGCCGTACGCTCAGCCGATAATGATGTGGTTGATAACTCCCTAGGGCAGTGAAGATTTGCCATGGTTTGCCAAGATTCAACAATGGTCGGCGCTGTGTGCCAAGACAACACGTAAATGGTGTGGAAGAAACAACGCGCGATAAATGACGTGTTCTAACATGTGATGCTCTAACATAATTTGCCACCCCCCGATTTTGCCACCCCCCCCCATGCTCATCGTGATGTCACGGGTCATTTAAATAAAATCATAAAATTTATTTTTTGGCTCAGATGTATGCTGTTTCGTTTGTTTTTCAGCGTTACCAACCCTATTGAAACCATCCTAAGGCGTTCCATGCGATACAATGTTAAAATGTTGGCTACATCATAGATATCTGGGGCGTTTTAGGTCATTACCTGGTATTTCTCTACGAAAACTATTGAGAGAGTTCCGCCAAAGCCTTAATCGTGTGCTAAGCCACCTACGGTGGTTCCGGTGTGGAAGTAATTATTGTCCGGCATACTCATAGTCCGGGAACAATGGTGAACAATAGGGCAATCGATTCAGTTGACTCTTCACGCAACATTAGTTTCACGCTTTATTCCGTTATCGTCTATGGAGCCCCGGACTATGGCTCCCGCCGGACTATATTTGCTTTCACACCGGGAACATTGCGTTCAGTATTTTATTAGCACCTTTTATAGCGGTTCAACGCAACACCAAGCAATGATCACTGTACATAACGAATCATTAAAATCATGATAGTGACAGAGTGTCGAGAATAATGTGGTCGTCGATGATTATAGTCAAATGTGATGGAAATTACGTCAAGAAAACAATATGATGGTTTACCCTCTGCGATCGACCAAAAAAAATAATGTCAACATTTTCGCACATATTGTTTGCCAGCATTTGTAGAAGCTACTTTATCTCTTTGATCTGCCCATACATTCGCCGGCTCATCAATGTCGTCACTAAGTTGCACATTTCCAAGCTCAAAGATTGCAAATGAATGTTAAGGAAACATTTGAAATGCGGTTTGTCTTGGCATTAAAACCATATGAAGGCGAGGATGAAACTATTAGGCATCAACCATAAACAGATTTACAAATATACCATCAGCTTGCCCAGTGATGAATATGCATTTAGGGCACTAGTGAGAATGCTCTGTTCTTTGTAGTGTTCCTAAATTAAGAATTACAAGTAAGTGACTAAATTAAGGGATTGTCACAACCTATTTTGATTTCCCATATAAAATATTATTAAGGATTTCGATAGGATAAGTTTAGGATAAAGAAAATGTTTCAAAATGACAATTTTATTCATATGCATTGGCTGACTAAGTTCATATAGTACTTAGATGAAGCAAGCACTGTCCAAAGACCTACATGAGGTGTACACAGATTGAACTTAAAAGTGACCCCATTAGACCATTTTCAAATGCTGTGTCTCTAGGCTTGACTAGCACACTTGCCCACAAGATCCACTGGGTGATATCGATGGCGTTGTCTTTCACATACAGGATGATCTTTCCGTCATGACTGTTATTTTGAATTGCCATATGTCTTTACAGAACAGGATGAAATCCTTTTGAGCAGATATTCGTTGAAATTGAACCTTACAAAGGAAGGAAAAAGAAGCATTTCGTTCCTTTTCTTGTTGTTAGTATGCATATTTCTTTCCCAAGAACTTTCGTCTTCCAACAAATGCTTATGCAATCAATACTTTGGTTACATACAACGTTTACAACAGGTAAAAAATCATCCTAAACCGACCCGCCATATTGGACCAGTAAGGGCAATTTTTTTTGTGTTTGCCTTCGGTCAAGTACAATCGCTATTCACTTTTCACTAGACAACATAATCGCTTGCAATGACACTGTCACTCAAACCAATTCAGACAAGGCAAAATGATATAAAGCTAATGGTGGCTTAACTTTGCTTTAACAATTTTCACACTCATTTCATTTTATAAGTCATTTGTCACGTGTTTGAACATCTAGTAATCGGATCATTGGGTTACAAAGATGGTGAAAACGGGTGTTTGGATTTGATGGGGTAATGTCCTTGAACACTACTCTAGTTCAGGTACTAAGTTTCTTCCACAATAGCGATGAGCGCACTTCTGTGTTAAGCATCTCTCCCCATTACTTAAACACCGACATAACATGTAGCCACCACTAATTTCAGGATACAGACCTGGTATGGAATTATTACATAATCTTTATTGCTGACACCAAATATTTGTACTTTTCGATTATATAACATTATGCTGAGATGGACTTTTTTCTAATATGGTCAGGGTGTCTGAGTACATGGCACCACAACATGAAACTAATTGTTGAAAGTGTGGCTTAATTTTAAAAAAACTGTCCCTCTGTCGTCTGTATATTTTTATGTGTGGGTTTTACTTAGTATTATGTCGTGTATAGAATGACGAAATGCCATCGCTAAAGACAGTGTAATCTTCATGCCTACTAAGCATGGCCATGAACGAGGCTATTCACTAAGAACAAGCCCTCGGTAGTAGGACACGATGGTGAACTACTACAAAAGAAACCATCCGTGAAATTCACCGAGATTCATGATTTTCTTTTATTTATTATTTCCGCGTAAAATGCGGTTTAAGCTTGCCCTAGTGACATTTTTAAATGACTAATCTCTTTTCACTCAATATAAAGCCAATAGTTTTCAACCGTCCACTCCTGGAAAACTGGATTAAAAAACCATAAATTGTGTACCGTCGAAGGTGCACGTCATCCAATTGCGTGCTGCTTCTACTGCGCCAACGAACCGGGGTGCAAAAGCATAAAGTCTTTCCAAAAGATAGAAGATGTAACTTACAATCAAGCAGTGATTTTTTGGATGATGGAAACCCAAGTGATCGTGGTCTACTCATCCAATGAAGGTGAGTTTTATTTCTACATATTTCATTTCTGGTAACAAGGTGGACACTGATGGTAGATTAAAGTGAACATTTTCATTATTGTGAGTATACATCACGTTGGCAATAGGCTAAATGCCAATCGTTCTCGCTCTTAAAGTCGGCCCTGGCACATTTGAACCCAAATATGAAATTTCTATCCATTTGCTCTCAATGATAGTCTAGGCCATTGGAATAACAGAAATATATTTTTTACACATAAAAATAACATACCCCCAAAACAGATAGGGACATTGATATGATGATACAAGACATCCACGTATGTGTAGGCCACTTTTCGCGTTTCCAAACTTTAATCAACAAAATGTTATCTTACATTGAATTTTTTTTGACATCGTTACTCACTGAGATTAAAACCACAAGGTTATAGACCGATCAACAGTGTGTATAGCGTGGTGAAACATGCATACGCCGTGTGTGTGCTTGTTTAACGCCTTTTCCCAGTCGTCTGCCTCTGATTTAACGTCCCGGCGACGCGAATTATAAATAGTTCTGTTTACCCCTAAGAAGCTGATTATGTCTTAATCCTTTTTTGGGTGTGGCTTTTGTATATAAAAGCCTTACAACCATGCCAAAATATCGATTGTTGAAAAATCTTGAGGGCGCACTATTTTCAAGTGTGCAGTTCCTCTTAAAGGACACATGGCTTGAATAAAATATTCAGACCTATGAAAATTAACCTTACTGAAATGTATCCACACTTTGAAAACAATTTGGGGTGACATTTTTTTTAAAAAAGAGAGTAACTATTTATTTTGCTTGTAACCTTCACTTTCCTGCTTATAGCCAATCCGAGGATGCTGACATTTACTACCAGTATGTTTATCAAACGTTAAAACCGTGCAGTCGATCAGCTCACAACCATTTTCTATGTATAATCTGCTAATCCGCCGATCCACCTTTCATTTGTCAGAGATCAATGGATCACTATAAATAACCTGAAGTACAAGTCTGAACCCCGGTGTAGAAGTAATTATTGTCCGGCGTACTCATAGTCCGGGAACATGGTGAACATAGGGCAATCGATTCAGGTTGACTCTTCACGCAAACATTAGTTTTCACGCTTTAGTCCGTTATCGTCTATGGAGCCCCGACTATGGCCCCTGCGCGGAACTATTCTGCTTCAACACCGGTCTGATGCATGGTTTGAATTGTTGTCAAAAGTCAAGCTATATAACCCTATCACTCTTGCTTTTTTACAGAGGTAAAATTTTCAATTGGGGGGTCCTTTGGGAAAACGCTAGAACCAAATTTTTGCATGCCAGGACGATTCAATAAATTATTAATTTGGCCCTCTGCGACGCTTGCCTTATGTGGTAACATGCTCCCAATGGTCAGAGGTCATTGCAACTGGGATAACCAACCACTTTCTAGCCATATATCAACGACTTTTTCTGAATCCCCTCAATGAAATCAAAAAAATTACTCGCGTTCTACGCAACTTACTTGGGACCATATTTGAGTTTTCAATCCCTGTAAGGAAAAGCGTACCATTAGGACCATTGGCCGTTTTCGTCCTATATTTAGTCCTGCAACCAAGGTGTCTTGAGTAATTCCCACATGCACCAGTTTTGGGAAATTTTCACCTCAATTGTCATGTGATCCCACAAAAAAAATCCTATTCTTACACATAAAAATCCGGACTTTTAATCCATTTTAGCCTTGACCAAGCCGTAGTACTAAGGGATTTTTTTTTGCTGATCGATTAATGTCTTTTTGTTCGTGAACTTTTGGAACACTTTTTATCCCTAAGTCTGACATGTGTTTTAGATACTGTAAGTATAGGCACCGGTTGCAATGCATCATGGGCTTGATTCAAACAACCTCTGGTCCCTGCAACTGAAGGGTCGAAGGGGTCCAACTATACGTTTGCTTAGATCTTATGACCATACAAATAATTTGACATGTGTTTCCACCAAGGATTGGAGATTTTTAATTTTTGACCCCTTTGTGACCTTTAGTGGTGACCACTAACTGGACGGTGAAAATTGGTCACTAAGGCATTTTCATGTAGACTATATAAAACTTTTTGAGGTCTTTTGCTACCATAGTGGATCAGACAAGACAAATTGGAAGTTTTGCTGATAGACTACCGGGCTTAATGTACTGGATCGCAATGGTAAGTCCTGTCATCCAAAGTCAACTAAAAGGGAACTGAAAACTACGAGTCATCACCCATTCTTAAAAAATAAGCGCTTTTATTAAGACTACTTACTTCTTTCAATCAACTTCTTGTCATATATAAATTTATGATATTCAATCACCTATTTCTACGTTTCAGAAAAAAAGAATTGAGGAAAAGTAGTGGAACGGTAAAAGGAAATAAACGAACGAGATTGCTTTGAAAGTGTTTTAAAGATTTCAAGATGGGTACAACAAATAATGATCAAATATGATCCTTGAAATGTAAATAACGTTTATGTTTTTTCTTTAAATTTCTAGTTGTTCTTACAGACATTTGGTGACCCAATTACAGATGATGAACTGCTGAACATCATTGTCTGCAATGGTCGATATGCGGTAAATTAGTACTTTTAGTTTTACTAGCTGTAAATACAAACTCTTTCTCAACAAATATTTGCTCGCTTTCCCAGGCATTATATTCTCATGTCGGTACAATCGTTTCATGTTGTTATATTTCACTATAGCTAGTAAAATCTCATTCCCTTGGCACAGTTCAATAGATTTCATTCACCAATGTATTTAGAAAATACAACACCCCTGGTTTTTGGGTATGATATATTATCCCCAGATCACACAATGTCAGTTTAAATTCAATATATTGGCATATTGGTCACTCATATTATTAGCCTCCATTTTTGTGATTAAAAATATTATTTTAATTTCCAATTTACTTGAGAAAAGATTCTTCACGGGAAAAAGTACTTTGTTTATGTTGAAATAGAAAGCGGAAGTCCCCTAGTGCTATGTTGATATATTGCAAACCGTTTTTACAACTAGATTATGCAAAGAGATGAAGGGATTCCCCTGAGGGATTTCGGATTTTGAGATCAAAACCGAATCTGCTGAATCTGAATCCGATGGATGCCAGACGTAAAACCATGAGTATTTTCGAAGAACGCCAAAAATTCACAAGGGCGACCAAAGCTCGAAGAACCTCACTGTAATCTTCAAAAAGTTATCCAGTCAAACACCCATTTGACATTTTCATATTTTCATTACACACCTAATTAAATATTCACTTTAACCGCCAAAACAACAAAACAATCTGATTCTATCCTACTTTGACCGTACTAGTAAACTTGGTATTTTTCTAATGCTTTTAGCAACAAAATGTTCATTGAAACCATTATGAATGCTTTTCAATAATATAAGTAGATAATCATCAATCAATGACCATTCAGGTGTTCTCCAAAATGGCAAAAATCATATAGCCAATTTGCTGTAATGTTAGTGTATATCACTATAACTATAGGAGCATTTAGATATCACAACATCCTAGATGGGCACCAGTATTGTGTAATAGCGGTCAGTAAAGGTCGTGATCATTGTACGGCTATAGGCTAAAGATATATTTGTGGGGTTTGGGGTTGATTATCACTTCAAAAAATCCCAGTAAAACTATTTAAGCGTCATTGAGTCGCTATTCATCAAATATCCCAATATGGATGCCAATGGACGCCTAAAACCTACCAAAAATAGAGACACGTATCTTTAGACTATTAGTGATTGGATTTTTCGAAGCGTTGTAAGTGCCATTTCCAGCCATATTGGATACCCATCTTGGATGACATCTTACATGTATCGATTACTCTGATTACCTAATGGTATGTAAACTGATCTGATTGACTTACAGGGATATACACAAATATTGCAGCACTAGGTTAGACACATTTATCAATTATAGACATCTTAAAGTATCGCAAGCCATCTTGGAATCTACAATGAAGGAATTTATAATCACATTTTTGAAAAATATTTCTTATGGTTTTAATTCATTTCTTGACTGTCAAAACACCAGAATCGATACCAAATTACCAAACTGCAGTCAAAAGTAGATCACGATCAGACACTGTATTTTATTGGGACATGTTGAATTCATTGATTACGTGGTTACAAAATCATGTGTTAATTGTTCAAAATGAATGTTTCAACGAGACAGGCAACTCCTTCTGTAGCAGTTATGCCCAGTGTATACCTACAATCTTGTTCTTAAGTCCTTGGAACGCTTGTTAATATTGGCAGCTATGCAAGAGATATAGGCTTGGAACGCATTGTAAATATAACATTCTCTCCACCTCTCGTCCCCTCCCAAGTTAGTGTTGAAAATAATATGCAGCGAGATTGACCAAGTGTGCTGTGCTCATGCAACATTGAATTGAGAGGGCGAGAACCAAATCTGCACAAAGTGTTCCAACAATTATGAACAAGATTGTAATATTTTCATAGATTGAGTAGACTACTAGGACGCGGACAAAGTAGTACCTGCAGGCCACAAATGAAAGCATCATTATACATGCTATACGGGAGTTTCCGTAACCTGACCCATCTGACACACTTATGAATTTGTGCATTCCGTGAAGGGTTTCCGAAATCATCAGTGTGTCAGAAGAAAGTGTTAGATGGGTCAGGTTATGGAAACTCCCATCCTATACCGCATAAATCTAAGGCTGTAACTCTCTCCTTCTCACTTCTTAGTATCTCTCTCACCTTCGGTCTGTTAATGTCCCTCCCTAGTCATGTGCCTTTTGATTTTAAAAAACAACAACAATTGTGTCATTTCCTCATTTTAAACAGACTTTGACGAATGCTACTATCAAGTAGACGAGTGTGACTCCAATGCACAATGCGCGAACACCATCGGATCATACCATTGTGTTTGTAATGATGGTTACAATGACACGGGATTTATTTGTACAGGTTATCTAAAACTGTTGTATTTTTATATTATTATCAAGTAGATTTAGTGCATTTTTTTCCTTGGGCTAAATAAGGTGCAAGTGAAACAATTCTATGTTATCATATTTCTAAATTGTCACAGAATAATGTGTCAAAAGTCTAGACAAATCAACAATGAGGAACATGTAAAAAATAGGGGGAATTTTGTACAGAAAGTAAAACAGGTCTTATTGTTTTGAAACCTTCACCAACCTATTCATTTGGTCACGAGGATTAAAAAAGGGTATAGTTTGCCATATCTGCGGTCATTCGTTTCAGGATTAAAGGCTCATAACGGTTTAAGGTCATCCTGCGGTATCTCTTTCAGAGTGCTCCGATTTTGACGAAGCTAGTCAAATTGTTTGACCCCATAGGATATGTAGTCCATTGTTGCATTTTGACCTCTAATTACATGACCAAATGGTGAAATGAGTCCAAGTATTATATTCCCAGGTCCTTTGGGACTATATGAAGAACTTGAAATTGGGGCCATTTTGAAAAGAATCCGAGCATTCTGAAAATGTTACCCCAGGATGACCTTGAACCGTGTTTGCTCTATAACTATACTTTTTTTAATCCTTAGGACATGGCCGAAATGTTGGTATAGATTTCAGTACAATTATACCAACGTTATATTTTTTCCGCTGTACAGACCTTGCCCCCCGCTACTTATACTTCTAGACTTTTGATATGTTATTCTCTAATCATTTCTAAGTGTAACAACGCCAAAATTGTTTCTGTTGCGATTATTTTGAGGTCAAGCCATTATTTTAAATTTGTTGCACTAATTGCACAAAAAGCGCAAAGAATAATGTGGCTTCCATTGTCAAATCGACGAGCTTCCTTTTTACTGTTTCAGATTTGGATGAATGTTTTCTTAATTTTGATGGCTGTCATGACAACGCGACATGCCACAATACCATGGGATCATACCATTGTACCTGTAACACAGGATACAACGGCACTGGATGGAACTGCACAGGTTTGTGACACTAATGTAACCTCTCTAATCTTTCCATTTTTGAGACAATTCACCAACTTTAAGCATCGTTATCAACTTAAAATTCAAAAAAAAATAACCTTAAAAATCATGCGTCCAAACCTTATTACTCGGTGGACCGTACCGCGAATTAAATAGTTGAAAGGGTAGTGCGGAATTACAAATTTCACTATTTAATATAAGATTGATAGTATGATGCGTTTTCGGGTATGACACTAAAGGTAACTGCCTGTGATGCAAAAACTGAGAATTGTGGCGAACTCTACCATAGATTTTAATGTGTTAAATGTTTACGTCGTTCATATCCCATGTCTTTTCTAAGATTTTGAGAAACAATTAGAACTTTGGCAGACATTTTTTTTTTATAATAGCAGGCATTTTTGTGAATGTACATACATGCTGAATTTAACCAAAGGGGTAAAAACCAATCCCTCAATTTATGTATGTACATGTATAGACCTCAATTTACGGTGTGGACCCTGTTTCTTGGCACATAGATCATGCAGAAGAAATCAAGATCATTTATTTTGGGATTGATACATTGTGGCAACGGCCATAAATAACAAGTGATTTTCAACGAAAGTTTGCCTTGTTCTTGGTACTGATATAGTTATAGTGGGAACATGTTCTTTTGCAGATTTAGATGAATGTCATCTCGACATTGACCAATGCGATGACAACGCTGTATGCAACAATACCATGGGATCATACAAGTGTACCTGTAACCAAGGATTTAATGGTTCTGGATGGGAATGTGTCAGGTTGGCAGCTTGTATTTTCTCACTTGTTAAAGACACTATCAGTGATTTATGAGACAGAGTCAAATATTTGAAATCTGCAGGAATAGCTTAGTGAAGTAAGTTCTCATAAGTTAATTTATCAAACTGAAGATTGAACAGAAAAGAATAAACGCATTCCGAATTCATAAGTGTGTCATAAAACAGTGTTAAGATGGGTTCCTGCTATGGAAACTCCCATCCTATACCGGCTAAATCTAAAGCTTGTAACTCTCTCCTTTTCACTTCTTATCTCTCTCACCTTCGGTCTGTTCATGTCCCTCCCTAGTCCTGGACCCTTCTATTATGTTCCTCTCTGTCTTCTTGTCTAACCTTAGCTTATACAATACGTGCCTTGTATTTAAAAGAGAGATTGTGTCTTTCCCATGTTAAAACAGACTTTGACCGAATGCCCCTATCCCGTAGACGAGTGTGACTCCAATGCACAATGCGTGAACACCACCGGATCATACAGTGCTTTTTGTAATGATGGTTACAATGCACGGGCTTGATTTGTACAGGTTAGCTAACTGTCGTATTTCTTATATTATCATCAGTATATTTTGTGCAACAATTGTTCCTTGACCTATATAAATAAAAGTGGCAATAGAAACAAGTTTGTGTTAGCGTCACTTGAAACTTGTCACAGATAGATGTGTCAAAAGTCTAGAAAATCAACAATTGTGAACATGTACAAAATAGAGGGAAACTTTTGTACAGTTAGTAAAAAAAGTCCATTTTTTTTAAACAACACCAACTTATTCATCTGGTCACGAGGATTAAAAAAAAAATAGTTTTGCCTTACTACATAATTTCAGGATTAAAGGCTCTCACGGTTTAATGATCACGAAACTATTCAATTGTTTGTCTGGTCATATGCCAATTTGCCAAAACAAGAAAATGCCTACTGCCCTGCATTTTGCATTTTTTATGTAAATTAGATGGTAAGCATCAATGACACCATAGCATATGTAGACCATTGTTTTATCTTGACCTCTAAATTCATCCCCGGTCCTTTGGACTATTGAAGAACTGAAATTGGGGCCATTTTGAAAATCCCGAGCATTCTGAAAATGTTACCTCATGATGACCTTGAACTTGACTTTGAAAGATCAAACCTGGCATACGTTAATTGAATCCCCGATATGACCCAAACAGCAATAAAGCATGGTCTAAAACCAGCCGAAAAGCTCCGAGGGGACCCACCAGAACCTCCACACGTCCAAATGGTCACACTGCGTTCCCGAAACTCGTACGGAATTACCTAACACTAAAATTTACTACTGAGGTCTACGTCGATTACTAGTTGTGACTTAGTACACAACTAATGCATGCACGCGTTCCCAAATTGACCGTATGCCGTTGTGAACTAAATCTGACCAACGTTACGGCACAAAACTACTCTACTCGGGGGTTACTTAACACCACTTCAAAATCTACGAACAAAATCTGTTTCGCAAATATCACTCCTAATATATGACCTGATATTTGCGAAACAGGGTTCAGAAGTTCTCAGTAACTACATCAACTGTACCCTCGTGCGAACAATGTTAAATGAAAGGGATTGACGAAGAAGAAGCAATTGCAAAGTCAAACTGTCAAACATCAAATAGTTTCCTAAAATCTACACCAACATCTGTTCACAACATATCACCTCCTATATAGGACTGATATTGCGAAACAGATTTCATAAGCACTAAACCCCTACATCAACAGGTACCCTCGTGCAAACAACGTTCAAAGAACGGTATTTCAACGAATAAGAAGTATTGCACAAGTCGACATCAAATATTTTCAGTAGAAATCTACCAACCAAATCCTTTCGCAAAATCACCTCCTATATGGACCTATATTTGGCCGAACAGATTTCAAAGCACTAACTAACTACTCAACGGTAATACCCTCGTGGCCAACATCGTTTAAATGAAAGTATTTGACGAAGAAGAAGCTATATAAAGTGATATTTTGCGAAACAGATTTTTTCTTTATACAGTTGTATTCAATAAACTTGTAAGATGTCTTGTTGAAATACTTTCACTAAGTTTTCGAGTCAACCTAAATTAGGTTTTTTCAATCACAGTTGCATTTCCCATGTTTATTTTCTTTTCCAAAAAATGACCCCCTCTTCCCACGCTTCAAAATCTGTTCGTTTCGTTTCGTTGGCGCAAAATATCATAAGCCGCCGGGGTTTTGTCAAAGTGCCAAAACAGCTTGCCCTTTTCCAGGTCGCATGTCAGGTATCGCGATAATGCGCAACCGGACACAACTCATTGACTTTTGCTTCTTGAATTGAACACTGGTAGATCGACCACGTTGTCTGTTTTGAGAACTTAATTCTCAATTGAATGCAACGCCTTTGTGACCCGATCCTGTCCACATTGCAACATCATCAACCTGTAACTCCTTTCCTGACGACTTAATTTGTCTGTGCGTAAACTCGCCCACTCTCAAAACCCATAAAGGCCAACAGTAGGCGCCGATTGGAACATGCAAATCTCTTAGCTGTGTACCGCACTTTGCATGCCAACTAAGGGGCTTAAGCATGTAATGGTTAAGGTCGCTTGAATCCTGGGGTTGCCTGGCTTATCCCTTCGACAACCTTCATCATTTCCTTCCTAAATAGCAATCAGCGGGTCCTCAAAGCCGTTGCTTTGTGAAGAAACGCAACCTGATACTAGATAATTTACAGAGATTTTCCTGCAATAGAGAAGGTGTGTCAATACTGAATAATAATTCAGTGGACCGAGAAGCGGGTAACCCGCCCCTTTTTGGGGGGGGCCCCGACCTTCTTCGCACATTTTTCTCAAAGCACCCCAAGCTGTATTGTACTTTGTGTGTATTAGGCGCATTGAAAGTGTGAGGAGTCTTTGAGCCTCTAATTTAAGACGTCCCATATATCTGTGGACACTGTCGCCTGTTCCTGTGCGTTGGGAGCTACCTCTCTAACTTCTGCTCCTGAAATCGCGACAAGTCCGCGATAAGTTATGTTTACCCTCTATATAATCTTGCCCTGAATGATATTTCAACCGCAAGCACGACAGTACCAATTCCCTCCCATTCGCATGTCAATTCTGCAGGGCGAAGTTTGCTTTTTTATGATTCCTACAGTGGCTTTTTTGTCAGACATGACACACATTTTTGAGTTCTCAAGTCGTTCCCACAATTTGATTGCAATCTATCGTAAATGCTCCATCACTGCTATTGACAGTTTCATTTGCAGGACCCACGCTGGCCAACGCCCATGGGACCACTTGCCTTGGTAGTACATCCAAAACCTATGCGCCACTTCCATCATAAACAGCTGATACTTTCATTTGTTACCCAGCGCCTGGGTTGGAAAAAAGTTGACCCATTGTAAGTTAATCAAACTTTTTCCACCCTTCGCAAGTCCTTCTTGGCAGAAACTAGGGAACCATAAGCGACTGTACCTGCTTTAACGATAGTTTCTTGGCGACTATTGCCTTGTCAATGCTCGTTTTGATAGAGATGAGCTTTTCTTCCGGTATTCGTAACCTGCTTCGCACTGTATCAATTTCCACCCGCGGTAATTTAACACTTAGCTGGTCCCTCTGTTTTTTCTCATGCGCAATTGGAACCCCAATTCTACTCAGGCCTTCTCAATTTGTCCCATAACCTTCTTTGCACGCACACGTGACGTGAAGCTATATTAGTCATCAAGATAGTGAATTGTGCGTTTGTTTCCAGTGTACCTTTTCTTATGTGATACTCAAAAATGTGCTAAACTTTTCAAAAGGCTACAGCTTAATTTTGCGGTAACCCATGGGCAAGCAACGATCCACCCAGTAATCGCCTTGAAACTTTAAACAAAATTCGAAGTTAGTGGGCATACCGGTAACAAGCCGGAATGCAGATTTGATGTCAAGTTTTGCTAAGAAAACTGGGGCCGGCATAATTCAATATCATTTTAACGGCGAATCATCAAAGTTGAATACTACCCGGGCACAATTTCATCGTGAAGTCATTGATTGACCACCTTCTGGAAAAGACTATGATGGATGAGCTGAATTCGGACCGCTGTTTTTGGACTATGGACCCAACCCTTACGAAAATTCATGCATCAAAATGTGCTGACAAGCTTGCAGGGAGCTTGCGCGAGTTTGCAGCACGCACATGCATACGTGCCGAATGTTGCACAAGCATGCACAGGCAGTACATGCTTGCAGTTTTTGCAAGCATGCAGGCACATTCGCAAGCATGTGCACATTTAGCAGCATTTCAAAGTTTGCAAGCATGCGCGCACATTTGCAAGCACCGCTGTGGCAAGCGTGCAAATCGCAAGCAACCACACATTTTGCAAGCCACTTTTGCCAAGCAGATCCTGTATGCATGCTTTCTGCAAACTTTGCAAGCATTTTCACAAAAATGACAAGCTTGCTAAGTTGGGACTGGTAATTTTGAATGCCTGCAGTGGCAGTGTTGTTTACCCCTTGAAGTGAATTTAGAAAGATGATAAATGCCTCTTATTATTCAAATGATACAATTATTAATTAGCTTCTTGTAAAAAACTTTCAGCTTTCATTAAATATAATTTGTAACATGGCCTAGTGAGAAATAGTAAAGCTTCATATTATTAGAATTATCAAGTGGCCTATGTCATGTGGTTTTTTTAATATCTTTATGACGGCTGCATGAGCCTGAGGAGCAAAATAAAGCGTGAAATGAAGTTGAACTACAACTAGACTGGGTATATGGTGTACAACTCAAGCTGTAACTGACTACTTAACTAGATGAATGCTCATCACAAGCAAATTTCGAGGAAATTCAGGCACAAAAAAAGCAGAGCTGTAAACATTCACGTATTCCTATTTAATACCAAGCTTCGCCCTATGTGTAACTACGGGCTGCCTGTACCAAGTCTCTTTCCAGCTGTGTATTTTCATAGCTGTGTATGAGTAGGGTCCTATACATCTGTGTATGAGACTGCTTGCTAGCGTTTTGTCGGAGTTGCCATCAGAGACAGTCTTGGCTTACTTTGAAGACGGTTGATGATTTGCAGTGTTGCAGAAACTGGCAATGAAATGACATGAAGTGAAGTGAAAAGTTGTGCAAGCTATGTATGTAACATGTACAACCATGAAACAAGACAAAGGATTGAAGATTTATGTTAGGGCAGGACTGGACACGGGTTTACTACAGCACATGATTCGCGATGGTCGGGTCTCGAGTGTCGAGGGTCCAGTTTCAGGACTCAGACTCAGTAGGCTATATGACATGCACGGTAAAACACCAAAGCATAGTATTTTTCTGCATGGCCATTGGCATTTACCAAAGCTCTACGCTAATCTGTCCTGTAGTAAACCCTAGTTCAGGGGGTATGAATCAGTATTTGCCACCACATCCTTCAAATGCATGAATGTTCAGCACTGATGCTGTTTTATTCCGTGAGCATGTTGAGGACTGCCGAAGTCATAGGGTGGTGGCACAATAATTACCAAATTCTTTTATAGTAGTAGGTGAGACTCACTTAGCTAAAGAAAGGAGGATGCACTGGCATGACTGGGGCTGTATCTCTATCGGCATTTTTTTAATGTTGCATTGTTGATTTCTATTGTGTTACAACTTGCAGCATTAATCATGAAGCCATCAGCCAGATATAGCCGGCATATGACATTGCACGTGATTGGCTGATAGACTACACTATTTTTCTTGGAAGCTAAGCACTTGCATGAGCTAGGGCATGCAGCTTTACGTACGTGCCAAGTCAGCAACGTTTAAAAAATGACGCGACATAACACTTAGCCGCCCATTCAACATTTTAGTATAACATGTATACCCGTAGAGTTGAAGTTAAAAATTAATTTCAATATTTGTATACTAGCAATGTTTATTTATTTTTGAATTTCTTGGACTAGAAATACGAGTTTGGGCCGGAGTCCCAAAAAACTGGATCGGCCTCGTTCTTCGACACAATATCAGTTTCAAGGTAACCGGTAAACAATTACATTAATTGCAATCGCCAAATGGGTAAAATAGCACAAAGAAAGCTATCTACTAGCGACCCACTCAGGTGAGAAACAATTGAACCTGTTGAAAGCAAGAACATAAATGCACGGTTGACAGCTAGTCGGGTGCGAAGGTAAATTCGGATAGCAAAAGAAGTTCAATATGGTGGGGTTTGATAGCAAAAAATACAGTACCCAGTGCCACTTATCAGCAGCCATTTTTGGTGATCTCCTGAGGAGTAATTATACGGCGTTTGTAAAACACGGAATCACCTACAGTCGACCGTACTTCTCTGTGTTGTGTATTATTACAGCCTCTTTGGTGAAACTTGTGGGACCACCATTCCCACCAAAACAATATATTTGAAAACAAAATTTTGTTAGGAGTTGTCCGATAAAATTCAGGTGGCACTTTGTGACTTACAACAGAGACAAAAAATATGCGTGACTATTTTGATCCAACAACCGAATTCCTAACGTTTCCTTTCTGGCAGAAATCTCAATCACTCGTCTCGGTCGCGTTGCATGGCATAATCATCTACCCCTCGGACGCTGCAAGCGACGAAATGAGTCAACCATTCATAGCTTGTTCCGTTTAAATCAGAAAGTTTATGAATGGCGGATGAATGGGCGGTGTGGGCCTATGAGCCTATTCACCGTGGGTAAGGATGGGGGTAGTTACGAGGGAAGATGAGGAGTTTAGACAGCTGTCAAATTTTCTAAGAGCTGTCGTCTGATACCAACATACCGTTTGCATCATGTACTGGGCTTGAGGTAGGGGGTCAGGACGTCACGGGGTAAGCCAAACAAAATTCCAGCATGTTAGATTCGGGCCTAATGTATTCTTTTTTCAGGGTGAAAGTTGGTGATGACTGAGGTGAGTTGCGGGGCGAGTGATCAGATCGCGGGAGATTCAGTTCGTATAGCTATAAGCCTAGATTTTTGGTTCCATTAACTGAGTCGGAAAACTCTCCGCCTATCTTGTTTTTGTGATTTAGTAGACTTGGGCTACTAAATTAAATCACTTCTAAAGCGAAGTAAATACACGCGTCCGCCAACATATTGTAAGTTGTTCAGTATCCATAATTCAGCATTACACAGTGATTTTGCGTATATCGAGGATTATTTACTGCACCTAGGGAGTATTTTCGCGCCAGTGAAGCAATTTCGCGCCATCGAAGTGATGGAGGGTAGGGAGAATTACGCGAAGTAAGCGATTTAGGCGATTACGTGTTTTACAAACGCGCGTCATTCTCTGATTGGCTTGGATTTGTGGATAACAGAGCTAAAGAAGTATTTGTATTTTTGCCCACCACCCGATGATTTGAGCCTCAGCGGAATAAAACTGGGATGTGAAAGGATGTGGTATTGATTACTATTCATCCCTTTTTTTTGCTATTTTTTTTGGGGGGGGGGGGCCCTTTGAGGGGAAAAATGCACGCTGGCAGTTTAATCCGCAACCTTGATTTCCAGTCCCAACCGTATGCACGCCATTCACGCATCGCATATGTAACTGTAGGCCACAAGTGAAACACAACAACTTAATTTTAAACTTCAACATGGCTGCGTGTTAGGATCCAAACGGCGCGTATATCGACACTGCGACACCGATAGCAACAGGAAAAGGAGAAAATCAATCGGGCCCTGGACAGATTATCAGCTAGGACTTGCAGCAGTGTGAGGAAAGCCTTAGCCGCAATAATCGGCATGCTTTTTTTTTTTTTTTTTTTTTTATCCGATGAGGGCAGTGCCGATCTGTTAGGCGTGCCGACTACGATTTTTGTCATTTGCAGATAACCTAAAACCTTTTCCACCCCCCCACAAAAAAAGCCGAGGGTCAATAGAAGGCAACGCAGTGTCTCTGAGTCAGACATGCAGTGATAATCAATCATTGCTTTCAGGCCCTGGGCCGCTTGGGAAAATGGCCAGAAAAGCTCTTTAGTTACACATGCACTAGGCAGAAATAGGTATCGCAGAAAAAGCGGTCCAAAGTCATCCCCAAAAGCAAGACGGAATTGTACGCTCTACAGAAACTGCATTGGGGAGGTAGTGCATGGCGGGATACAAGATGTCAACCGGGACTTCGTGTTATGATGCGGGGACGTCTCCAAGCAATGGAAAGCAATTGATTTTGGCGATCTCAGGAGAAAGCGTCCGAAGGGCAATCGGAAGCAATGGGTGTTCTGACAGGAAGCAGCCGAGAATAGAAATAATTTTTGCTGATAAATGTGGCATGTGACATGCAAAAGTACACATTAGGCTATGAGTGACATTAAAATTATTGAATTAACCCTATTATGTGCTGACAACATTTCATCAGGACCTTGCAAACCATACTGTGATACTCTTCAAAATGGGGGAAAATGTGTACCACTATTTTGACACCATAACAGATTGAGTTGTGACATACAGTTTATTGTAGTGTTTTCCATATCATATCATTAATTTTTTAGTGTTATAGTAAGCAGGCTCAATGTCAAATTAGTGCTCTCCTAAAGCTGTAAATTTCAAAGTAAGGTATATTCATCTGGAGGAGAATTTAAGAATATTTACCCTGGACACATGCAATGTCTTCCCTAAAAAATGATCTTTCAAGAGCCCTACACCTGACTCTCATACAATGCACTTAGGAGAGCTTCATCGGAGTGGATCAAATGCACTTTACGGAGAGAGGGGAGCGATCACTCTCCACCCGCCTTTAAAGACAATTGATGTCTGTTTTGAAAACATGAGTTGGCACCTAAATTTACCAACCCAATACTAAAAATTTTATTTTGTATTGCTCATTTGGGTTGTCTTATAACCCTTTCACAATTCACACGTAATAAGTTCTATGCAAAAATTCCTTTGGGTAATTGTTTCCATATGGAATGGTGTCCAGACCCCTATAAACGCATTCATCTGTGCACACTACATTGCATGCACCCTGCATGCCTTTCTGCAAGCAACCTTGCATGTTGTACTGCAATCCTGCGCATGCTCGTAATAATCAAAATTGTACTACTGGTCAGCAAGCTTTGTCCGCAGCTTGCACCATTTTGGCAAGTCTTGGCGCATGCTTGCCACCACTGCAACGTGCGCATGCGCTAATGTTCCAAATAACTTAGCCTGCACGAGCTTTGCGGCCAAGCCTGATAACCGCAAGCACCCTGCGCGCAATCCTGCAAGCACCGGCTCGCAATCCTGCAATCACCCTGCGCGCAATCCTGCAGCCCTGCCGCGCATTTCCCTGCAAGCACCCTGCGCGCAATCTTGCAAGCTTGCGCATGCGCGTAATGTCCAAATACTACTTGCGCAAGCTTTTTAATTTGCTGGCGGCAAGCATGCAGTCAGCATGCTGCCAATCTTGTTGTGCAAGCACCTGCAAGCTTTGCCATGCATGCTTGCTATAACTTGGCCATTTGTTCGTAGGGAGGGCTACATTGAAGATTAGCAATGGTTTTTTGATGGAATGCCCAGCTATTCGCCCAAGTAGGCGCTCCTTATGTAATTTTGCTTTCACAATATCTGGCTCTTCCGTGCGACGGTAACACTGTGATTCCCTACTAAACCCTTTGCCGCTAAAACCAAGACGAAAACCATATGAAAACCCATTTAATAACGTAAACGGTCAGCCGTTGCTCGGATAACTTTCCAAATGTTTCCTTTTACACATTAAACTTGATTGGCCGTTGGTACTAATTCCTTAACGCCTCATTGGACAGATGACAGTTCCTGTTGTCCTTTCCGGTGGGGCCCCTGAACATATTAATAGGCCGAGTGGCCGACTTACGGTCATCTGTGAACACCTATGTTGACTGGGCAATTTTCCTTCTAATTGCCCTTCACCTTTAAGCCCAACAATCCCGATTGGATTGGCCGGAAACCAGAGTTGTCTCGCTGCGCGACACTGCTGCTGTTGCCCCCGGCAGCATATGATGGGAGGGTCCCGAAAATTACTTTGCACCCTAAAATTACCCAACCCGCTTGTTGTGTCCCATTGGCTTAGGTGCTATGCAACACTCTAAGCCAAAGTTCACTATCAATTGTTGCCCAAATTGGGCGGGTGCATGGGCATGCGTTACACGAAATGAATCCATACTACGCCACCCCATTCCATTCAATGTTGTGAGCCGCTATCGCACATGTCCATGTATTTAATCATCTCAATCGCTCGGCCCGGTTTTACTCTAAATACACCTCCCTATAACACTAAAAAGGCAAATGGTCCACTCCTCAATGACGCGATCGTCGGCGACTTAACACTTGCTGGCCTAGAACTAACTTTTTGCCCCTCTTGCACTACGAAAAACTCATGGATGGCGGGGCTTGCATGCGGCGTAAAAGAGAGCCCAAATCTACAACTCGCCTTATGAATGCGAGTCTTTATCGTTGAACTCAGTGAAGGCCCAGACTTCGCAAAGCTCGCAGTGGTGTGTGGGCCTCTAACATGTACTGCTAGACTCACCATTTTCTTCCCCCATCCGTGCTGTACCTCATTACCTTGACATATCTACGTCCGAGTCATCGACAGTCTTTGCTTTCTTCCTCCTCTCTTCCCTGTACACATCTGCTCGTTTGCCTCGTTTGGGTTGTCCATAAAGTCGCCCCCTTAATACTCCGAAATAAGAAAAATTTTATAGTACTGATACTTTATACACAATACGTGTGAAACCGACGAGTGGTACTAACCATGAGCTATTAGACATGCAGCGCGGGCGAAAGTCACATGAAAACCTCGACGGGAAAACATTTCGCTCCACCCAATAATCCGTCTTTCGAACAACAGAGGTTGTAGCGCCATCGCTAAGCTAACCTCTAATAATTCCTACTTGCAAATAATTCCCTTAG
>JAMKCH010029670.1:0-46345 GCA_023653785.1 Ophioderma brevispina | reverse complement strand
ATGAAACCCAAGCGCACCCTGGACTACCGAGTATGGTCAAACGTGGACGCTCCTGGGGCGGACGATGAGCGAGGTTTTGCTACAAATATACCACCATGACAGGGAAGTACGGACGGGAGTATTCCTATAGTGTCATGTCTAGAGTTTACTAAGAGCCCCAGTTCAATCATCCTAAATCTAAAAATCGAAGAAAAAAGTCATCTAATTTATATAGGCCTATTGCATGTTTAGGCCCAGAACCCTAGATTTTACCTGAAGTGGCCAAAATTTTGGTACCTGAAGAAAGCTATATAGGGGGCCTATATTTTTCTCATTTACCCTAAGAAATCTTACGATTAATTGGTTTGGACGTTGTGAACGAAAATCTGCCCCATTTTGGTGGTCGACGGGGTTTACAAAATCACGTTTTAGCTCTCACATCAAAATGGATTGAAATATCAGTGTGGAACTTTACAGAAGGGGTTTCGAGGTGAAGGCCCATATACTTAAATCGGGCCATCCTCATTTTACATATACCTATTACAAGCAGACAAGTGATAAGATTCAAAAGCAAACTAATAAGGGCAAAATCGTATATTTTATCAATTTTTACTCAGTAAAGACACTCTGTAAATGAAGTGTTGAGAAAGTATGCACAAGAACATAGATTATTTTGTCAAAATTCTAAACAGCTTGGGATTTATATAGACATATGATTAAACCAGTTTTGTCCATACTTTCTAAGCACTCCCTAACCATATTATAGACGTAATCGATCATGTAGATGGGATTTATATCTTTGAAGATTGCTGTTTTCTTTCTTTTCTCCAATTTTTCAGTTGGAAAAAAAACTCATGAGAATTCTACAGACTATCCTTCATTTTAAGCTATTCCTGAAAATTTCAGTTAGGACCGTTTTGACTCTTTTGAATGAGTCAATAAAGTTGAGATTTTTACATCATCTGAAGTATAGTAGTGCCTAATCTTACGTGCAAAATCGATCTACTCTGAAAGAAATTATTATATGATCCACTGAACACTTAAATCAGCAAAAACAGACTTAAAATTTAAAAATTAAAATTTGTCATTTCTAAATAGTTGAGGTCCCGATGTCGTTCTTCAAAATTTTGAAATAAAAAATGAGGGTCACAGGCTTACTGTTTCCATTACCGCCGAAAAACCACTGAAATGGAACCTTTTTATTAATTGGGCGTATATTGGGCGGCAAGAAAAGTCCGCGCCACATTCGGCATGCAGCAAGCAGAACGCAGGCGTAGGATGCGCGAGTTTTAATAAACGGCAAACAAAACCGCTGTTATTCGCGGTATCGGCGCATGATACCTTCGCAGCTCAAAACTAAAATTCTTCCATTTGTCCATCACTGGATCTAAACAGAATGTTGAAGGTGTAAAGCACCTTGCGTGTAAACAAAATCCAAACGTCAAAACCCTTAAAATGTATACCAACGGATTTGGCTAAACTTCTAGTAAATCGTATGCCCAGTTCGCCCTATATCCCTACTTGAGAAAAAAAACACAGATAACAAATGATAATAGGCCTACCTCAATCTCAAACATTTTTTAGCCACCCATTCCTGTGTTTTTGAGAATTTTGAGGGTTTCCATACATAAAATACCACACTAATAATAACGATTAGGCGACGAAAAAAAAAAAAACTGTTTTACGGGCGAGCGGACCTTTCAAGTAGGGTCGGAGGATGCGGGCACTTTTTTTCTTTCTTTTTTTTATTGGAGGTTTTAAAGGTCCATGACACGGATGAGTGGACATTTCTTAATTTCTTATATTTTCGTACCTCAAACAGTACCTGATCATATCCGAACCACAGATTTTTAAAAGTGAAACATTTTTTTTTAAAGTGTTAAATTTCAAGGATAAATATACCAAAATGACAGGGCCTTCTCCTGTTTTCGCAAACGCCTATCAAGATGCTGGAGTTGGATTTGACCCCGTTTAATGACGTCAGAGTAACAAGTTGTAAACAAAGCTCATGCACACGTGGGCTCCCGGGCGTGTGCTTACCGCACACTCTGGTCTCTCCTTGTCGGGTTTCTTTGTCTGAAAACTTAAAGTATTCTGTTCTGATTCTCCTGTCGGTATACGGTCGCCGCTGGGTGCAGCCGTTGACAATACCCAGCGCATGTTATCGGAATTTTAAGCACCAAATCAAGAGAAAAAATTATGCATATATGATACAACACGTACGACGCATATCACGAGAAGTCAAATGTGTTTACGTATGCAAGGAGAAAACTGGGCCACGCTGCAAGTCTTCCACGATGACCTCATGACGCGTATCGCGTATTGTTACTCGGACGTCACTTCGGGTTCACGCTTGCCGCGCGATAATCCACTTTCATTTTGGAAGTTTGCTTTGAAAGGCTTGTCAAAAAACACATGAATTAGGCCAATTTTTATCAATATACGGTTTCTCATTTACTGTCATGCAGATTAAATTATTACCATACACATACTATGAATTGAAACCATTTTTTGGTGGTTGGGTATTATAAGTATGTTAAAACATGTCCATGGACCTTTAAGATTGGCTTAAAATAAACTCACAAAAATCTGAGAAAATTAGGTGAAAAATTAGGTGAAGTTTTACAAAAAAAAAATCTTTAAAAAATGCCAATAATTTTTGGCCAAAACGAATGATTTTACACGATTTTGGCAAACTAAAAAACAAAAAGATTCCAAAAAGAAAATATCAGGTCGGTCGTGCCGTAAAAACAGGATTTCTTTTTCGTCACCTTATTAAAAATATTTTTTAATTTATATTGCTTTGAAAGACGGTGGCTGGGTAACATCGGAAAGCAGGCTTTGATTATTTAATTAATAGCCAGGATAATAGCCAACGCCCACCCAGGCCTACACTTTCCGTGAAAATCGGAACATGACCTATTAGACTTCGATCCATTAAATTCCGAACTTTATGGAGTTGGAGGAAGGAAATATCAGAAAGTGTCAGAGGTTCTAACAACAAATTGTTATCATCAAAACAAACAATAAATAACGTATAAATCTAATTCTAATTAAAATCCAAGAACAATGTGGCAACACCTGCAATCCATGAGTAGCGACAACCGGCTGCGGGTATGGCACGCCATAAAGGCCATAACGTATTGCTGCACGCGTTGCGAGAAAGTAGCAAACGCGTTGCGACATTTCGGCAAACGCGTTGCGGACGGTCGGCCAATCAAAATCCAATGATTTTCTGTGACGTATTTCAAAAAAAAATAGACCCACACCGCGTTGCTAGCTATTTGCAACGCGTTGCAAAACCTTCAACAACGCGTGGCGAGCTCACAAAACGCGTTGCTAAGGGGTCCACAAGCCATAAGGGTAATAACGTATTGTCGCAACGCGTGGTAGAAAGTCACACCGCGTTGCGACATTTCGGCAACGCGCGTTGCGACATTGGCAACGCGTTGCGACATTCAGCAACGCGTTGAGACATTTCAGCAAGCCGTTGCGGTGTCGGCCAATTCAAAATCTGAATTTCTGTGACGTATTTAAAAAATATTAATTCACAACGCGTGCGACTTCGCATCGCGTTGCAAACCTTCGAAAGCGTTGCGGCAATACGATATGACCCTTATTGCCCCACAACGGCGTTGTGAAGTTTACAACGTGGTGTGAAGCTCGCAACGCGTCGTGAAGGCTTTGCACGCGTTGTGAAGGCATAAGGGTCATAACGTAAATTAACCGCACGCGTGGGATTATTTATTTTGACATAGTCACAGAAATGCATGATTTTGATGCCGACACGCAAAACGCGGTTGCCAAATGGTTCGCATCGCGTTGCAAACCTTCACGACGCGTTGCGGCAATACGTTATGGCCTTATGGCTTGTGAACCGTCGCAACGCGTTGTGAAGGCTTGCAACGCGTTGTTGAGTTTCCACAACGCGTTGCTAGATACTTTGCAACGCGTGTGGGTCTAATTTTGAAAAGACCGTCACAGGAAATTCGTCATTCTAATGGGCCAGGACGCAGCAAACGCGTTGCTACTTCTGCAAAGCGTGCTACTTTCTTGCAACGCGTTGCCGAAATGTCGCCAACGCGTCTTGTGGCACAATCCGTTATGGCCTTTATGGCTTGCCAATGCGTAGTTTGAACACGGATGAGCGAGCGTTAAGTTTTGCCTTTGACGCCGCTAATCTCAATGCATAATTACAGTGTGTACTTTTTGGTACACACTGAATAATTATGAGGTGATTTAAAACGGGCAGAATAGCATCGCGTCACATTCGGGTCATGAAACAAACAGGTGCGTTTGGCAGCGCAAATTTGCGCGAGTTTATACGCTTCGCTTCTTATCTATGAGCCTGTATCTCGAATTCTACCCTGTATCGGTATCAAATTCCATGATTTTTAAAAATTTCATCTTTTTTTTGAAAAAAATGGTCTTCAAACAGCAAATAGATGTCACGTTGGTTGAATTGAACGTATTTCAAGCCATTTTTAGCGTGTAATTCAATGGGAGCGTTATTTGTCGGTGTGCGCCACAAAACAGGATCCCTCACAACTGGCAATTAGGCCAGGGCCCCTGACAGTGATCAGCAATTGGTGCAGTGTTGGTGCGAGTCCGGACTCGGACCTAATCGGTGGTCTGAGTCCGAGTCGGACTTGGACCGGACTCATGCCTTAGTGGATCGGACTCAGGCCCGCCGTGGACTCGGACTCAGGCACCATGGACGCGGGACTCGGATGTTGTGGACTCGGACTTGGGACTCGGACTCGGACTTGCTGGACTCGGACTCAAAAAATGAGTCCGGCTGAGTCCGATAGAAAAATTTAACTAATCAAAAAAAATCATTTTGAAAAGGGGAGCTAGCATGTAAAAATTGCTTTTAGTTTTTAATATTGCACACACATGTATTTTATAATCCAATTTCACAGTTTATTTCAAAATAATGTTAATGTTCTATTCAGAGGTATTTTCTTTCACTTTTGTCTTAAGATTAGCTATTGTGAGTGTTGATATCCTCCTACTCCACTAACTCCTAGCAGTTTTTATTCTAGCAGTGTTCATTCTAAGTACAGCTTCAAATCCTTCAGTGTAAAAGTCTAGCGACCACAACTTCACCACAGCTAACATGTACCCAGCTAGCAAGACTACGTGGGACAACGTTGGCGCAACGTAGTCCGGACGTTGGACCCCAACGTTGCAAAAAGCGTTGACAAATCGTCATTTTGCCAGTGGCCAATAGTTGGTCCAAAGTACTACAAAGTTGACGTTGGCATAATGTTGATCCAACGTCAGAAATAGGTGCGCCACGTTGGCTTATAGTTGGGCATGTGTCGAGTCAAGAATTAGTAAATGCTTTGCTTTTAAAATTGTGCAATTATTTCCAAATCTGCGGCAGGTTGTATTCTGTTTCCTATTAAAGGGACTTTATTCCTACATAATATAATTAAAGGGTCTGACTCAGAGATTCGGAAATAGTATTTTTTTGTGTAATAATGAAAATAGTCCACTGAACCTAAAGGTAGAAACCTAAATGCACAATTCCGAAATTTGAGATGAATCGGATTTCGTTTTGATGCAGTAAAACATTATGTGTAGTTTACGTCCCAAGGATACTGGTGGTATAACAAAAGTTCCGGAATTTATAACAGGTTGTGATTTTCTATAAGAAGGAATTCGATTTAAGCGTAGCAATTTAACACAGTGATTAGTATAGGACAAGCATTATGTACATGCAAAAAAACATTAATTTTTTGAAAAATGAGGGCGCCCCTCCACAGGAATCTCTGCTGGCCTTTATAGGAATATACAGAATGTTTAGCTTTTTTCATCAACTTTGAAGTTGACTGCAATGAAACAAGTTCGACCAGTAATAGTAAAAACGAAATTATCCTGACAGATAAGATATTTTATTCTAGTGGGTGTCAAAGTGAAAAATGTTACTGTGCATGATTGTTCTCATTCGAAAGCCGCAAATACAATTTTATGCAAAAATGCAATTAATTCCATCCACGAAATAAGAAAACTTAAATTAGTAACACAGGAGAAGATTAAAATGGTACAAAAAATTAAAAATTTTGTAAGAAATAAGAGAGTCGTCAAGACCACGGCCCTAATTTCGCAACGTTGGGCCCGTGGGTTGACGTGCTTAGTGCCGACAGCCCCAAAAAAGGAAATCAATTTTAGAACCCTTAATGATCCAAAATTTCAAACAACTACTTATTTAATCAAATGTACCTATAATGTAACCTTATGTAATTTTTCCATGACAACTCTAAGTTTCCATTCCATATTCTCGTCGTAATCCTACGCTGGGCCAACGTTGGTTTGCCACCCATCTGTCAACCAATTAAAGTATACTTTCGTGATCAGTTTCGACATCACCTTACGTTGGCTAGACGTTGCCTTGCCAACCGCGACCGTGCAGCCATGCGACGTTGGACCATATGAGACCAACTTCCAGCGTTTCTGCCCAACGTTGGCCCATCGTTGTTCCGACGTTGTATGTCACCCGTCAATTTGTAGTCGGATGCAAACGTAAATTTAACGTCGGTATCATGTCAAAAAACAACCATCAGGTTTTGGTTGGCTGGTGTTTTTTTGGCGAATAGCGACGCGACCGTGCCGACACGTTCAACCGACGTCGCCTTGCTATCTGCGTAGTTCCATACTACAGGGCGGCATATAATGTACAACGCAGTCTCACAGAGTGAACCTAAATAACTGCCAGACCAGGTATATATTTGCCATGGGGACCTACTACGCCCAAACAACCTTAAATTTTTTGTGTGACTCGAGCTATCTAGATTCGTACATAAATTTATTTGTATGTGAAAATCATTCGCGTACATTGACCCACATAGAACGCATGTTATATAAGCAGAAATAGGTTAGCATGAACCTAGAGCTATATAGCTAATTGAATTTTCAAAAAAGGCTTAATTAAAGAGATTCTGATTATATTAAATTTAAATGTTTTTGAAATAAAATAGCCTGATGAAATTTATTTTCTGGTAATTTGACTAGTGATCGCTAACAGGGGTGATGCATTTAGACCACAAATAATTGTTATGTGAAAAAATAATTGGTCAAAGTACTATCGTGCTGCTTATTGCGCTTACACGAGGTGGCTAACTCCGTCCAAAGTAATTTTCAATCCCACTATAATGTTAAATTAGCACTATTTAGGTGTCTGGAATTTAGTTACAAGCCCAGGACTCAAGGCCCACATTCTCGGATTGGACTCGGATCAGCTGGACTCGGACTCGGGATCACTGGACTCGGACTCAGACCTGCTGGACTCGTACTTGGACTCAAGTCCCATGGGACCAGGACTCAGACCTTGTGACTCGGACTCAAGCCCGATGGACTCGGACTTGGACTCGGACTCGACGCTGAGGAATCGACTCGGCTTCGGACTCATGAGTCCGACTTGCTCCAACACGAATTAGTGACACCTCAGGGGCACCGCATTGGAACGATTGCGTTCAAAACTTATTTGACATAAATGCTATCTGCTGCTATAGCATAGCTCATTATGCAAAGCAGAGTCATTTCAGGGCCGTAGCTAGACATTTTGTCAGGGGGGTGTAAACTTAAAAAAATTATTGCTGCAGTAGAATCATTTGAAAGCGTAGTGCGCGTAGTCATTTGTCAAAGACTGTTTAAACAGGCATACTACGGTGCCCACTTTCCTAAGTATAGATGCCTCAGAGACATTTTCTGGTTGATTCGTTCGAACCAACTGCACACCACCAAGGCCTTTGACACAGAAGCGCAAATGGAAAATCTTAAACGGGTGGGGTCCACCCAGGGGACGGTAGAGCCCCTGCAGGAGTCCAGGAGGCGGAGCCCCCGGGAGATGCTGGATTTGGGCTATTCAGAACCTTCAAGATGGGCACATTTTAGGGGTAAATAGTAATCAATTCAAAGAAAAAGAATGGTTCCAAATTTGCTCAATGGACGGGCAATGCCCAAAGAGATTAGTACACATAGCGAGCGTTAATGTCTTAATGAGTGGGATTGGTAGGAGCAGAAAGCCTCCGGGGTCCAGGGCGAAGCCCGGGAGGAAGTCATGCATTTGAGCTATTCAGAACCTCCAAGATGCACTTTTGAGGTAAATATTTAATCAATTCAAGAAAAGACTGGTTTCCAACTTTGCTCACTGAGACGTGCAGTATAAGCTGTACTGCTGAAGGCGAAACTCCCCTATAGCGAGCGCCAAGTTTTTAACGGATGGGGGTGCAAGATCAGAGTCCCTGACGGGTCCAGGGACGGAGCCCCAGAAGCTCTTGGATTTTTGTTTGCATGTACATAATGCTGTCTATATTTACTAATCACTGTGCGAATAGCTAAGCTCAAATCGAATCCTTCATATAGAAAATCACATCTCTTTTAAAAATTCGGATCCGGAATTTGTTATACACAGTACCTTATGCACTGTATATACACATAATGTTTACTGCATCAAAACGAAAAATCGATTCATCTCAAACTTTGGAATTGAGCAATTCAGTGACTATCTTAATCTAGTTTGACTATTGTTAAACTAATATATTAAAAAAATTATATTTCAGAAATCTCTGAGTCAGACTTTAATTCAAATGTAAAAATGGCACTTAACCAACCCCCACCGACGGCCAGAAACCTTAAATTTTTTGCATGAGCGGGAGTTTAGTGTGGGAATTCCCATGTCATTTTTTCTTGACCACTTCAGCTCCCGACCGAACACTGGTAGACCAAACTATAGTAGAAGTGACCCATGGCTCCCCTCGCGTTTGCCCATCCACTGGACAACTTTTTTTAACCACACCATTTTGATCACAGTACTGGGCACATAACCATTCATGATTCCCGTTGATGCACTTGAAACAAAACTAGTCGGCTTGAGGGGAAGCATTTTCAATAGTTGTGATATTTTGGATTTAAGCTAAGTGGAGTTCAATCTTATGCGTTCTGATGCCGGTCTCTTTGTTTCTTTCTTCCCCTTCTTTTCTCTTTCTTTCTCTTCTCTTTCTTCTCCATCTTCCTCTGCTTTCTCTCTTGTTTCCTCTTTTTCTCTCTTCTTTTGAGGATCGCTGGGGGGGGGTTCCACCCCCACCCCGACACCAGCCCCCACCCGCCCACACTCCACCCCCCCCCTGGCGACGAGGCCTGGTCATTATGCAGCGCATAGCGGTTGCCTATGTGACCATTGCATTATGGGGCCGTTGTTATTCCTTTAGCTGCTGGCGAAGGTCTTGTATATTCCCAACCGCGGAAGCTCCAAACGGAGTGTGATGAATGAACGTGAAATCTATTACGGGAATCGGCAGACATCCACAGTCAATCAGGCTCTGACAGTGCGTTTTGGCTATGCGATTTATGTTATCTTTTTCTCCGATTCACTAGACACGGAATATTGGGACCTCATGACCCAAGCGCATCAATCGGCAAATACGGATCCCTCTGTAGTCAGAAAAGGAGGTGCTGGCAATTACCAGCACCTCCTTCTCGCCTAGTACAAGGAACTTCTCTATTCTACCGTGCTGAACGTTTTTAATTGGGCTTACTCTCACTTTAGAGTCGGTCCATAACGAAAACAGCATTCCGATTACAGGATGCGTCTGATTTGCTCGTACTATTTATGGGTTGCAAATTTGCGAACTATTCTCTCCAGCACCGCCTTTTCAGAGAATGGATTCACAACATCATCGACGGTCATGAATATCAAAAATCCAATCCTATCAAGTGTTTTTCATTACCTAACATCAAGCATGCAATAAGAAATAAGCTACACCTCTACGATTGCAATTAAAAGACAAGAAACAGGCGCCCTATTTTTAAAATGGATTCGCACGCGTCATGAACGGCGTATAGGAAAGCCATGTCATTTCCTATTATATTATCTTCCTTGCGCAATTCCCAGTGATTTGTGTTTCCCTGATTAGGCCTAGCCATTATCTCCTTCATTTACTCACGCGTGACGTTGCATTAGTTACCTATGTAACTCACCGACGAATACAGTCAATTTGTATCCTTTTCATATTGTTGTGATGCAATTATCACAACCGTGTGCAGTATTCTTGACCAAGTGAGATACTTTTTCAAGTTTTTGGATATCGTGGGAAAGATTCTAAGTATTCCTGCCACAGGCACGAAGTCGGGGCAACGTTTAACGGAATCACCCGCATGTTCCGGTCCTTCATACTATCACTCGTCACTGCAGTGCAGTGCAGTGCTGCAAGAATGCCGCCTACCAAAATTGTTACTGCACCACAACTCACCTATGCCACGCATGCATACTGCAACGAGTTAATTCATTTTACTGGCGAATGCATCCGGCACGATGCATTAGGGTGCAGTCAGTGTTGGCAGTATGGCCAAATTTCCGCAATTCTGCACCGAACCGTAATGAATGCAACCGCGTGACCTTCAGTGACACTGGGTTGACCCTGCATTAAATCGATTAGGAGTGCAACGAAGTGACGAACAGTGCAGTAAACATTTACTGCACACAGCAATGCATGCAGTGGGACGTTGAACGGACCGTAAGTGCCGAATTTTTTAAGTGTGGCAGAATACTAATTCATGCCATAAGTCGTGTTATACCGAAAGGATGAGAAAGAAGGAGTTGGTTCGAACGTGCTAGCTTACGCAAACTTCCAAGAATAAACTTTCAAACAAAACTTTCACCGCCTACAATGTTCGGCTTAACTCCAATCGATTGGACAAAAGACTTGAACTACTTGCTGGAGAACTTACATCCACCTGTCAAGTGTCATTAATTCCCAGAAACATTCCACTTACCCAGTTTTCAATTGTATTGCACGGGTCTATACACTGTGGTTGTGACCAGTTACAAGCGAACGTACTCGACATGCATCATGTATAAACAACCCCCTTTGACCCCAAATTTTCAAAATATATTTGGCAGCTTTGGACACTTTCCTGACAAACAAAAAAGTATGGTTGAGGTGTAATTGATAATGCATTTATCTAATCATTCATCCTATCACACATTTCTCAGGAACTAACCGGATATTGGTAACCTTAGGCTCAATAATAACATCTTTTTTGACCCCCAAAACCTTGAATCCAATAACAAGGTGAGCTTTGCCGAAAGGGTCGATTTTGCTGTTTTCTTTCCTCAAGTTTTCGCACAACGATAAAATCAATAACAATCAGTCAGCACAATAACCGCGGGAGTTCATTGCCAGCCGAGATCTTTTTAGCTGAAAATGAATAAGCTATTTTAGTGGGAGCTTCAATTACCTTTGTGAAACTCTTCCGAACTGCCCACGCTTGAGGGTTGAACACATTACGTCAAAGGTCCAATCGGAGTGGCCCGTGAAGTTTTCTAACATGAGCTGATGAATGAGAGTAATCCCTGGTAATCGGATTTCAAAATCTAGCCATCTCCTTCTTTCTCACTCTTCGCCTGGTTAGACGAACCCCCGTTTTTCCCGCCAACATTCCACATGTACAAAAGTATAGGCTTTATTCCGAATTGTATTGCGGGAAATTATATGGTCGTAAACATGAAACTGCCTACTTTTTATCAGTTTTTTATATAACGATCCGAGTACATTAGCATCATAATTAAACTGCAGCCCCATTGCAGGGAGTGTGTGAGTGGTCCTCTCTTATTGTATTCCATTTCCAAGGTGGATATAATGCACGACCATGGAATTACAACTGCACCCTAACATGCATTTATCACCGCTGAAAAACATACCCTAAACAATCATTTTTTGTCTTTTTATTGCTCTCTGTATAAGTATTTTTGTCAGTTTTTCTACCCTACATGTAAGCAATGCATATAACCCTTTACTATCCTTGCTTGCTTTACTTCAGTTTACATATTTTTGATGTGATTTTTGGTCTCTGCGTTAAGGCAGGATCAGGAAAGACCCCCGAAGAGTCAAATTTTGAGTTTTTGAAGAAATTTCTTATAAGTGAAGGATACGTCGGTAGAATTGTCATAAGTTTATCTTTTTTTCAACTAAAAATCTACAGAAAGGAAGATAAACAGCAGTATTCCACATTCCATCCTTTTGTAGTAGTGTCCGTAACGAAACAGCAAGGGCTACATATCATGGTAATTTGAGGTAAGGGTACCTAATACTTGTTACAAACATGCGAATCTGATTTTGATGATTTTTTTTTCGATTTTGCTTTTTAGCAAGCACTGATTATAAGACCTTTATTGAGTATTAACGTACCGAAACATGTACATCACAAATTCATGTGTTAAAAAAACATACCCTTTTTTTTCCATATTTTTGCCTATTTTGACACCCAATCATGCAGTCGCCTGTGCAAAAGGGACCTTTTATACGCATTTTCTTGTTCACGCATCCTCTCCACCTTTGAATACAAGGCCCCGCCCCCGGGCGCCTTCACATTTGATCTCTTCTAAATCGTTTTTTGAACACACTGTAACACCACAAATGCACAACCTGTTTGCGGTGGAATTGACAATATACCAACTATTGTGCGCGAAATTTAATATCCACCCGCTATCTCTTAGCACGGGTGAATACACAATACAACAGGCGCGTACACGATACAACCAAGCATCACAACAATTTGAACAAAGGCCTATCCTACTACATGTTCCACAAATTTACTGACTTGATGCCACCACCTACAAAAAAATACCACCATCATGAACTTACCAAAATAAATAAATGTGGTAAGTGGTAGCCCGACGCGCCCACTCAGCAAATCTGCTGCTGTTGACTTTCCCGGCCGGGGAATTAAAGGTGGCAACAGAGATTCACAAATCGTGTGTCCTAAAAAATTGAAAGTACTGATTTTTGGCCCTGTGTAAAGCTTTCCACTACAAATATCCCCATCTGAAAGGATTAAGCGAGAATATTTCTTTCATACAACAATTGGCAATTTCTATATTTCGTATAGGAGAAATACAAATTCAGCTATGTTTTATATTGAACATAAGCAAATCAAATCGCCTTTTCTCTCTTTTAGACCTTTCGTAGCCAATACAAGGTAAGAATGGTAATTGATGGTCTAATCTATATGAATTATTATTATGACACAATATTGGGTGCCTCAAATCTCTCGTTGCCCCTTTAAATGCAAACATTGCCCCAAAAATGGAAACGTTACACGATCTCAAAAAAACAAAAAAAACAATAGGATAAAAATACCAAAACGCGCACAAGATTCCTCCCCCATTTGTGATAATGAAATTTATGTGAACGGGACTCGCTAAATATTTTAACTCGGCTTCGAGGTACCAGGATCTAATACTTCGGTAGAGCTCGGTAGTTTGGTCTCTTCTTCATCTTGTCGAGTTTCGGTACCGCAACGGTAGGGGTGTATCCCCCGTGGCCTTCAACTGACCATTGCGGACTAATATCCTCACATACCGCGAGCACATGACATGGCCATTTAAGAAGCCCTCTGCATCAGACGTTAAATCACACTATTCCCCATCCCCCATTGAGCAGTCTTAAGGGATTAATGTTAACTAAGCTAAGGCACTGTGCGGTTAGTACTACGGTATCAATGCGATTACTCCATTGAAGCCCAAAACTGCAATTTTTCTCTTCGGATCCCTGGGGGAAGGGTTTTAAGCAGCAAACGCCATGTTGTTGTCAGTCTGGTGCCGGATTAGTGACATAGTTAATTCTGCTGATTTTTTTGGTGTGACCAGTTCTGCTATATACAAATTTTAAGCAAGGGTTGTCTGATTGAAACTTCTTTGGTAGCTGTGTAGAGCGCCATGGGGAGCGAACTCCCGCCGTATGATTCTGAATGGATTAGTGTTGCCAGATTTCGCTAAGTCCTGAACGTTCCTAGGTATGAATCGGGGGGTATCTGCCTAGTCCTCATTACTATTTTTGTGTAGAAATAATCGGCCAGAATAAGTATCAATTTCCCGTTAGCAAAGAATAAACTCACAAAGCTTGCATCTGACTAAAATGCATGCATATAGTCACTGAATGGGGTTTCAATAATATATGAGTCAAACTTGGCCTCACAAATGCATATCATTGTTAAAACGAAGGACTACAAAAGTTGTTGCCCCTAAAAAAGTGTCTATATAAGAGGAGTAAATAATAATTTGAAGGGCAATTGAAGTTGATTTGAGGTTGAAGTTGCTTGTTTTGTAGATTTTGAAAAAGTGATACAGTATTGTTCTTGTTCACTTATTTATGTATTTCATTATTACATCTTAAGGCATGTTGAATACACTACTGCCCTTATATGTAGTATTTCACCCAGGGGGGGGGGGAAGGGTCGGATTTGCTATTTGGCAGCCCTCGGAAAATTTAGCACTCTATATAAATCCCAATAAACATGTATATAAATTTCCTATGTGTTAAAAGGCTCATGATACGGTCATTTTCTGTCAAACTGTGCAAAACAACGGTTTATACTGCAAAAGGCCAAACCCATAAACGAATCTTATACGTTACCTTCACGAAAAAAAAATGCGATTCATCTATGACATCAGGTCTTGGAACGGAAATTTGATCAAAAGGTGGTGCGATATGAGCCACATCCTGTCAATCGTCGGGTATACGTTGTGTTGCAGGAAGCGCCCGTATCTCGTGTGCTTTGTATACGTGCGTGCTCGGACCTCGTTGAGTCAATAAGGCGGTGATAGGACCCGTATACATGAGAATGAGATTCAATTTTGAATAAATAACGTTCTCGAGTCTAGGGATTTCTGAAATGGGCGCGAAAATTGAATTTTCAAATTCTTTTTTTTTTTTCTCCAATTTCTTCTCCGAACTAAAAGTTCCCCCTAACAAAATTGGCTTTAATGATTCTTTCTTGCCGTATGGTAAAAAAATTGAATTAATTCATCTCAAGCGGTTTTGGAGCATCAAATCAATCAATCATGCATATTAATGCCGATTTAAGGGATTTTTTCCATAGAGCTCCACAGACCTGGCAACCTCCAAAATCCAACTCTAGTATCGAACATCGGGCGTCCTTCCCCTGTTCAACCAGTTTATAAGTACCTAATTAACACACAAACCAGGGGTCTTGAAAATTTATTTTTTTCAGAATTTGAAACTAATTTAAAAACATTTTTGGTCTGAATAGAATGACACGGAGAAAACCTCTGAGCAAATCATATTTATGGTATAGGCTTCTGTTACACCCCTCCCAAGGCAACTGCTTCAAGACTCCGAGATGGAGATCAGGGTCCGTCCCACGAATTGTTTAGTATTTGTGTGAATTGTAAAAAAGTCAAAAAGTTTGAACTTCTTAAAGAAAAAAAAAAATTGGACTTGTTCTGGTCAAAGTGCACTCAACACAATGAAATGTCCTTCTTGAGAGGCATTTTTCTCCACCAAAAAGGTGGGGGACTTTCTGGTCAATTTGTTTTTAAATATTGCACTTTTTTAATCTAATAAAACAAAATATCCGCAACAAGGGACCATTTGCAAAGTGGACCCCCCCCCCCCCCTCCGTCATGGGCCTCGATGAATGCTTGAATAATTTCCCCACTGAAACATTATTTTTTAACGTATTATCAAGTTTTCAATTTTCCAACTGCCATATTATGCGCGCTCCAACGCCATGTTGTTGACAGTCCTGGTGCCGTATTAGTGACGTAGTTATTCTGCTGAATTTTTGGCTGTGAACAGTTCCAATACACAATTTTTAAGCAATGGTGGTTTTCTGATTGAAACTTCTTTGGTAGCTTGGAGCGCCATGGGGAGCGACTGCCGCCGTAGAGTTCTGAATGGATTAGTGTTGCCAGATTTTCGCTAAGTCGCTGAAGCGTTCTAGGTATGAATCGGAGGGTATCTGCCTACGCCTATACTATTTGTGTAAGAACTAATTCGCCAGAATAATTAATCATTGCCGTTGCAAAGAGAACTCACAATAGCTTGCATCTGACTAAATGCATGCAATATAGTCACTGAAAATTGGTTCTCATACTATAGGAAAGTCAAACTGGCCTCCAAATGCATATCAATTAATCATTGTGAAACTGAATGACTACCAAAGTTGTTGCCCCTAATAAGTGCTATATAAGAGTACAAATATAATTTGAAGGGCATGGAAGTTGGATTTCAGTTGAAAGGTTGCTGTTTGAGATTTGATGAAAAGTGATAAAGTATTAGTGTTATGTGTCTTCATATTAGTGTAATGTCATTATTACACATCTTAAGGCTGTTGAATACACTACTCTACTGCACCCTTCAATGTAGTAATATTCAACCCAGGGGGGAAGGTCGGATTAATTTGGCGCAATCCCTCGAAATATTAAGCACTCTATATAAATGCCCAATACACATTTATATAAATTCTATGGTGTTAAAGGCTCATGATACGTCTATTTCTGTCAACTGTATCGACAAAAGGTTTCTCTACTGCAAAAGCCACACCCATAAAACGAACTTATACTTTACCTTCACAAACAATGCGATCTAACTATGACAAATCAGGTCTTGAACGGAAATGTGAGCAAAATGTGGTTCGATATGAGCCACATCCTGTCCATACGTCGGGCTATCCGTTGTGTTGCATGAGCCCCGTAGTCTCGTTGCGGTTGTATACCTTCGTCGCTCGGACGCTCGTGGGGAGTCAACTATGCGAGTCGTGATATTTAACCCGTATACCATGAAAATGGAGATTAAATTTGGAATAAATAACGTTCTCATCAGTCTAGGGATTTCTGAATGGCGCGAAAATTGAATTTCAATGCCTTTTTTCTGTCTCCAAATTTCTTCTACAACTAAAAGTTCACACCACGAACAAATTGCCTTTAAATGATTCTTCGTTTCCTTGCCGTATCTAAAAATTGAATTAAATTCATCACGCGGTTTTGGAGGAATCCACATCAATCAATCATGCCATATTACTGCCGATTTGGGATTTTGTCCATACGAGCTCCACAGTAGCCTTGCAACTCCAAAAAATCCCAACTCTATATCGAACATACGGGCGTCCTTCCCCCTGATTCACCAAGTTTATAAGTACCTCCGGATTAACAACAACGGGGTCTTTGAAAATTATTTTTTTCGAAAGTTTTGAAACTAAGTTTAAAATTTTTGTCTTGTAACATGATGACTATGCGGGAAAAACCTCTGGATCCAATTTCAGTATTTATTGTATAGTCTTACTGTAACACCCATCCCAAGGCACTGTCTTCAAAACACAGAGATGAGATCAGGGTCGTGCTCTCACGAATTGTTTTTAGGAGTGTGTGACGTGAAAAATGAGTCAACAAACGTTGAACTTCTTAAAGGAAAAAACAAGAAATTGTACTTGTGTCGGTGGAAGGGCACCTCAACACAATGAAATGGTCCTTCTTGACATTTTTCCCACCAAAAGGTGGACTTTCCTGTCAATTTTGTTTTTAAATTTGCACTTTTTATCTAAAAAACAAAATATCCGCAACCAGTGGACCATATTGCAAGGAACGCCCCCCCCCCCACCGTATGAGCCTCGATGAGATGCTTGAATATTTCCCCACTCGAACATTAGTTTTTTTAATCGGTATTATCAAGTTTTCAGTTCAATTTGCCACACTGCAAATTTATGCGCGCTCCAAGCTACATGTAACTAACACTTCAATTTCCATTAGCCTACTCCATCCCGACAATGTAGAAAACAATGAAATCCTACAAATATTTGGGTTTGCAAAACAAATACAATAAGAGTATGTGTATCTATGTTGTATTTTTGATATATTGTTGTAATTCCAATGTGAAGTCATTCTTAAACGAGTTAAAATGGACATCCCTAAAAGTGTAAACAATCATCCACCAAGATTTTGCTTTCTACTCATTTCATTTTGTCCTATTGTTTAACTTCTTCAAAAGCAAAATACCTAAACTTTAGTGGGTTACTTCTAATTGGTATTTTGTTACTATGGCTCGAGGGTTAGTCCCAATGTACTTCCTCAGCTCTTTGGCATTATTGAACTGGAAGCGAAAGAATTTGAATCAAGTACCAAGATAAGTGTTTTTTGGACTGATTTCATATTCCACTTGTTAAGATTATCGATGAATCGTATGTCTTTGTATTTCAGTCTTTTCTAGTTAGTAGTCCACTGATATTCGCATACGGCATTGGGCACTCTTTCAATTATTAGTAACGATTCACCAATGTTGTACCTTTCTTTATGTTCAATGAGTACAAGAATAATTTAGGATATAGTTTATATGTATATACGTTGCATTGAAAGCCATTGTTTAATATTCCGCCTTTTGGTATCCACCAACGCGCATACACATATTCCTTGTCAAAAAAACCCCGGCTGGCCGTCTTTTAAAAACAAACTCAAAGCGTCCTTGGTCAGCGTAAATGTGTATTTAATTGTTTAATGATTACAATTATAACAATAAAAAATAAAGCATTTTGAACTGGCAATGTACAAAGCCAAAAATGGAAATAATTCAAATGAACAATTCATCCATGCAACATAGCTTTAAGGCGTTTTTTTTAAGAATGATAGGTCATTGGCCTTGTGGATACTTCACGATGCTAGTGGTGACCTCGTTTGCAAAAAGATGGGAAATGGCGCCTATTTTATTGGTGACAATCGTTGATCCTGTTGAACATGCATTGGCTTCCACCCAAAGCCCCTTTGCTTTGCGAGTTTTTTCGTACTATCTAATCCCAGATTGGCAACAAACAATTACAAACATTGGTAATGCAGATGACCGAAAACCATCGCCAAATCATATCACCCCTTACAACATAGCTTCAACATTATAAACGACACCAACAACTAATACGACGTCCTAAAATCGGAACACGCTCACAATCACCAGATGTTATAATCACTTGTACATATGCCAATTTCACACACATAAATCCCCCAAAAAAACCCCTTTTTAGCCAAAAAAACCGACCAGAATATACATTTATGCTGGTTACACCTCAATGAGTTACGTGCAAAACAAGACCGAGCTTGTCAATGTGCCATTTTTGCTGTTTTTCGAACTATTTATTATTGCATATTTTGGCATGTTACATTAAAAACTACGACTCACTTTACTGCCTCAAGCCACTTCAAAAAGGGCTATTACTCCCACTCGGAACACTACTGAAACTGTAAGTATATGTAAAAGAGCATTTCCAAGTGCTCATAATTTGGTTCATTGTTAAATGGGGTCACGTGGGCTTGGTACAGGGTACTCGATCGACCAATAGGGTCAGGTGGTTAGGTTTTCCCCAAGAGATGATGTCTGACCCATAAGGAGACTTTTCGGAGGATTAAGATGGTAGGGGATCTCATAAAATCTCATTAACCTTAATGGTCCTTCATGACTAAGGGACTATTACTATTCAGCCTTTTACCACCCACATGGACGGTAAACACAACAACAGTAAACACCGGACAAAATTTACATTTCAACAATTTATGAATGTACCTGACCGGTAGTTCCACAAAGTGACAACAGCACAGTCTTAAAAAACTTCACCCCGAGAGCTGGGAGTATACTTTAATAATAAAATTAACCCATTAGGCCGAATTGTGAATGACGAGAGAGGTACTCGTCCTACCCTATTGTCTTCAAATCTTCAGTGTTGCAAACGGAGCATTGTAAATGTGATGTTGATTCAGTGAGTGGACAAGTCCGACTCACTGTGATTGCTCACGCATGCACCACGAAAACTCCCTCAAACAAAAGTGTTTTAGGACGTGTCAATCTGGTCACGATCTGGTGATCGCATTCACTTAAGGGCGCAACAACGTATGCAACTTAATTTTAGAGGATAGTTTTGCGATAAAAAATTTCTTCTGATTTCTTTCTTCACAACATAAAGTACGCCCACCTTTCCCTTTTTCCCCGCTTGATGTCAACTTGCAGAAATTAAGAGCTGTGCTGACTTGATACTTTGATGGAAACTAGTACACCCACTGCTTTGATTGCGTTCCCTCGCGTTTTGATATTTGTTTGCCCTAACGAGCACATACGAAGAGCACCCACCCACTACTTTTTGGTTTCATGCTTAAATTACTAGTGTTTACGAAATTAAGAGAAGATCGATAAATTTCAATCAGCAATTGATATATGCTGTATCCCCCAAACGGCTGTAGAACGAGACTAGCACCATGCTTGCATGCGTACAAGTTGACTGTCGCCCAGTCTCGGCTCTGTCCCTTCGATTCATGCGCAGTAAGTTCAAAGACATTAATCAAACTTATTTATTATTTGGGATTGCACTTTTCAACAGGTCAACAAATCAAAACTAAAATCCTACAAAAAAATCAGAGATCACGGTCCTCCCTTGCCCTTGACCTTAGTCCTTTTAATCTGCGCTGACATCTACACCTTTTTGACACCCCACTGCCACCCATACGACGCCTCATAACGAACCACTTCCATGGATTGATACATTCAAATAACACTTCGCCCACGCCGACATCTAGTGCTATCTGTTATGAAAGCGTCTACAGACCACCAGTGGCACGCAACAATCGGGTGATTCCCTGTCCAATCATGTTCGCTCCTCCCGCCGTTTCATTCACTCCTCACTGGCTTCATCACACTGCCAATCCCCGGGATTTGTGTGTTTTTTTTGGCGTTTTTGTAACTAGTGTCAAAAGGTCAAGGCTTATCATGCATGCATGGTGTACGCGCCTGGTATAAAACCGTGTATCGGTTGTAATTCAACTAGATCTTTTTTATTATCTTTAAAATTGGGACATTTTAAATGGCAAATCCCAATCTATCTTTGAAATATAAATGAAAGAAAAGCAGAATATGTTTGCTTTATTGCTGCAGTTTTACCGTAGTTTTAACATCTTGTTGAGTGGGGAAGATACCCTAAAATACTTTTTGGTCAACTTGCTGTCCCACAGTAGGGGGTTCGGTTGTGTGTGTTGTGGTGGTGGAGGGGGGGCTTTTGGGGATTTGCTTGATCTACCGGGGTATGGGGAGGGGGAATTAGTTTTCAAATGATTTCCTCTATGTAAGCCTTCACGAAAGAAAAGCTAACTTTGCAAGTTTGGAGTAGCATCGATTCTAGACATCCAGCGGGTCTCTCCCCATGGGGAACAGCAAAAAGATAAAACAAGGGAAATATTCTAAATAAGAAATAAGCAATTATTACTAATTGTTTTTGACATGCTTTATTTCATAGTAGTTCCGTAAGCTGCATTTAATGTTTCTAAGACTCTGCTAAAAAAGGACTTGATAAAAAAATAATAAAGAGAAAAATTCTCAGGTTTCCCTGGCAGAATATTTCTACATTTAACAATTTCTTTCATAAAGAGCTTGAAGGATGTAATTTTCCCAGGAGTGAGGAGAGGAGAGAGAGGAGAGAGGAGAGCAGATAGATGGAGAAGGGCGGGAATAGACTGAGACGGAGTGGGGTAGAACGGGAGATAGGGCAGCATGCCAGAGGTTAGCGGGGTAAGACGAGGGTGTAGAGCAGCGCAAACTTATGTTCGTGGTACGGGTAGAGGCAGACTAGTAATGGAGAGGAGAGCCGGTAGGGAGAAGGATTTAATCAGAGGGGAGACACGTGGTCCAGACGCCCGAGCACACAACCTTGAGAGAACTGCACGCATCTCTCCTCGTTCCCGTCGCATCATGCTCCTGGTCGCCCCTCTTTCAGACTGGTCGCCTCGGCTGGTTCTCGGTCGCGGAGTCGCGCGTTTCTCGCTGCGCGAGAGCCTAGCGGACCATCGCGGCACATTCTCTCACCCCGGGGTCGCAGTCGTTATCGGCTCGTCGACGCAGTGGCGCCGGCCCCCTTAAGGCTCACGCTGCATCGTACTGTTCCCTGGCGACAGTGTTCTCGGGCTACAGGAGACACCGTGGAGGGGAAACGGAGATAGCAAAAATAGGGAGAGAGAGCAGGGAGAACCTTCAAGGATAAGGGAGAAGAAGGATAGAGGAGAGAGAGACGAGGGGTGCAGAGAGAGCGGTAGATGGAGGCGGCTAGAGCGGGTAATGAGGGATAAGCCGGAGTATAGGCTGAGGAGAGAGGTGGAGAGGAGAGGGGAGGGGCGTGAGGCAGAGCGAGAGACGAGGGCGAGCGGGAGGAGGGGAAGAGAGCCGGATCAGAAATATGTAAACTTGCGGTCGTCTATTTCCCCTATTTCCTCCCGATCTGGCGCGCTTCTGATCTGCTTCCTACGCCATTAACCGACCCGCCAAACACTACTAGTAACCTAGAACAGACATTCAATAGGCATGATTAATTAGCAATGATTCTCATTTGGTTGAAGCTCTCCCTCTCTCTCGCTTTCTCCTATCTCCTCGGTTTCTTTCTTTGCTCTTCTCCGCTCCGAGCGGTGTCGGGCGGGCGCTTCCCTCAGGCGCGGGCCAGTGCGTGCTCCCTGGCTCGGCGCCTGCGTTCTCGCTTGTCATCTCTTTCTCGGCGGCCGCGGCCTCGCAGTGGCCGTATGCCAGCGAGGGGGCAATGGGCATCTTCCCCCTTGTGGGGGAATCTTTCCCCCTCTTGGGAATCTTGCCCCCCTCTGAAAATAGTGATTTACATAGGCCCTAACTATACAACACAATTTATGTATGCTTGCCCCCCCTAAAAATATGATGCCACCTCTTTTCACCCCGCCTGAAAACAAGACTGGCCTTGAACTCCAACTTAGGACGATAGAGAAAGGGAGGGGAGAGAACGGGGAATAGGGTAGAGAAGAATAGGATAGAGAGGTGAGAGGAGAAAGGGGGATCGTAGGGCCTCGGCGCGGCCGGCGCGTCGCGGAACCGTCTGCGCGACACCGGGGATCGTCATATCTCAGCGTTCGCATGCGGAGTGGATAGGAGAGCGTGGCATAGCCCGAGTAGGAGCCGGTGCACTTCCCTTGTGGGGAGCTCCTTACCCCGCTTGTTTCCCCCCCCTTAAAAAAAAGCCTGGGCTAACGCCACCTGGAAGCGAGGAGAGGAGGGAAGAGGAGAAGAGGGAGGGGATAGGCGGAGAGGAGAGGACCTATGAGAGAGAGAGGTATAAGGAGATATGTAGAGTGAGAGGATAGAGATAATCGAGTAGTGAAATAATGATAGGAGATAGCGTTGAGTAAAGATGAGTGTAGTTGAGTGTAGTATAGAGGTTGCGAAGGAGAAGACAGCGGAGGAAGAGGGATACATACTAGTCATCCCTAAGATGCGAACAATATGATCATAGGTTTGAGAGAGTTGTTCAGTTCACGTGTGGAAACTGAACAACTATACTTAAAATAATTTTGAAAAACACCTGTTTTAACATCATTTAACGTTTTCTCTGTGCACAATTTTAACCGAAGTTCTGTTTGTGTGTTTAACATTTCTCAAATAAAACATTTCGCGCCCATGGAATTTGATTCTTATTTTTCTGTTGGAGATTTTTCCAAAAGTGACTATGGTCCGATTATCATTATTCTTATTTACTGAGTAATTTCCATTATTTACATGTCCATTTCATGCATTACATCTTGAATACACTAGTAACTAATATTTATTACATAAACAAAGTTCCCAATGCCTATTATAACCGGGGTATTTGTGCAGGTTTATTTCTTCACATTTTGATTTTTTTGCACCCCAGTATTATGAAAAGCGCGAGAACAAGCGGGACAAAAATCTGGCGGAAATTCATTACTTATGCTATACTGTGATACCCCTCCCAAGTTAACTGCTTAAAATGAACAGGAAGGGATGCTTGAATATTTTGAGCAACTGAAAATTAGTTTTTATTATTAAGTTTTCAAAAAAATAAGTTTCTTCAGAAAATAATGAAATATTTGCCACAGCGGCAAATCTGATGCACGCTCCAACAGGAAACTAAGAATCAAATTCCCTTGGCCTTAAGGGTATTTGTGACAATTAGTATTTACGATTAATTCTTTTGAGGTCATAGCTAATAAGCTCACTGATAATTTTTGAGTGTGAATTTTTTTTTAAATATAGTAAATATATGGTACATGCTTTGCTTTTGAAAGTGTCAAACAAATTTCATTTTACTTTGCCATATTTAACGGAAATAGCTCTATAATAAATCATTTTTATTTATTTTCATGCCTAAACATTAGCTGACATTTCCGTAAATAGTTTCAAGCCCCCCCCCCCCCCTTAGACAAGGGTTGAGGAAAGTGGTTAGGGATGAATCAAAATAGATTTAAAATTGAATTGTATTTGTGTTAGATTCAATCAGAGGTGTGTTTTATCTTACTTTTATTAACCAGTTCTTTATAATGCGAAAAATCTTCTTGGTTATAAAAAAACCCACAAAGATTCATTAGGGTTTCAGTGAATCTGTGGCCAAGAAATTGTTCTTTGTAGAACCTTTAACTCTAGGAATCCTTTAAGGCATGTTAATAAAACATCTTTCAGACATTCTTGGTAGAACAGAAAGAACTATTTTGGGGGGCCATCAGCCATGAAATTATTTCCAAAGAGTTATCACTGCCTATTACGTTTCTTAACATTTCAAAATATACGCGAACACCAAAATAATGTTCCTAGGACTAGCAGTGCTTATAGGGTGCTACAGGGTGAGTAAAAAAAAAATTGACCCTGATTGTGTCCGCTATTTTAAATTTTTAAATAAAATATCTCTAACATATGTAGATTCATCGGAAAGCCTATTTCATTATCTTTGATTTGATGCAAAGATAATTCCAATCGGATAAGTATAGGCCGAGCTACAGTCTTTTGAATCAAGTAGTCAGTTTTTACCCCTATCCACGGATTCCCATTTGAATGCACGGCGACCAACTAAGCAAATGACTCCCCAAATGATGATAAGGGTATGTCTATGTTTATGTCAAATAAAGTGGTATCTTAAGGGTGTAAACGCCAGTGATAATGGTAAGTTTCATTTTAAACAATTTTTCAAGATGTGGCATATTTTGGTCTACAAATAGACAAGACTTTCAACCTCAAAAGGTTGGCACCGATGTATATTCCTTCATATGGAGATTTATGGTATGATTCATTGAACTCAGAACTTATACATATATCAAGTTCATTTTAAAATTTCCAATGATTTTGGAGTGATGAGGACGTAAGGCCATCGTGTAAAACTTTTGTGACTAATTTTGTGGGGTTAATAGCATCACATTTATTCTGCAGTCCTTCTGGACACTGATTTAACTCGCTGAACGCCGTTCATATCAATGTGAATCCGTGGACAGAGCGCGAACAGACTACTTGATTCAAACGGCTGAGCTCTTTCTATCTAACCCATGCGAATGATCTTGCATCAATTTAAAGATAATGAGCTAAGCTTTTAGATGATACTACATATGTTAGATATTGCTACGTAAACTTCAAATGGCGACCAATCAGGTCTGGTTTTTTTTACTCACCCTGCTATTATGCGGACAAAAGGTTCTATGTTGCCCTTTATTCAGTGGGGAATCTTTCCCCCACCTCTTGCCCCCCTGAATTCGTGATTTTCTGGCCCACTTCCAATTTATGGTGAAAACAACATAGGCCTATAACTATATTACAAATTTATAAATTTTTAAAAAAAAACTCCCCCCCCCCCCGTTATAATTTCCATACGCACTATTTCAACAAATAATGAAAAAACACCCATTTCCCCCGTCTTTGTTGTTTCTTTTTAGCTGCACCCAAATGACTTGCCAATATTGGGAGCCATCTCATCAACCGTGCTCTCAAATACCATTACTTATTATTTATTGACAAAACTGGCCAGCCTGAAAGAGTTAACATTCTGGGCATAATTTGCTTTTTTCCAGCAATTTTCAACTTATCTCCTCACATCTTTGCTTGGAAATGTCAGCTCGGTCTTTTACCCAAGGAAAATTTTACAGAAAAAAAAATCCACAGAGAGAGAACAACATGAGAACATGTCTAGTTTCAAAGAGCTCTCTCCTCTCTCTCTCTCTTATCAAGCTATCTTACGGTTATGAACTTTTGAACTAATTTTTTTTTTACTTTTGAATTGCATAAGAAAAGCAACAACATAAATATAAAACTGAGACGTTGCATTTTAAAAATTACTGTCCTTTTTACTTCTATCTCCGAGACATTACGTGAAAGAATGCAAGGCACGCGTGCACGCTTGATAACACAATGAGAGGTTTTGCGGTCAGACATATCTCCCAGGAAGTTCGTCGGGGTTTTTCATGTGTCCCGCCTATGCCTTGGGCTGCAATTGAATTGGCCGCGTTGTAATGGCCGGGTGTAATATCGCTTTAACAATAAAAGCTAACGATTGATCGGGATTACCATAAGCATTTATTGCGTGTGTGTTAAGATTGGTGACGGAGAAGTTCCCGAAACTTTCGGGAACATGTAGACAAAATCCTAACACATTCCAAGGGTCTGTGGATTTGGCTGACTCAGATAGATTGTAGTCTTCATTATCAGTCGTTATACCACAGGGACCCTGCAGTATGTGACTTACATATTATTTTCTATTTCTTAGACCAAGATAGGATCTAAATATTTTAAATATAAAGAAGGAAGGGTAATTGCGTCTAAAATGGACAAATCAGACTGGATTGCAGGTTACGTTCAGACCGTCTCGGACCTCTATCTAAAACAAAATAGTTGAGTATAAATATAGTAGACCCCCACTAATGGATTTTATACTCAGCTCGTCAAATTTGCGACAATTTTGAGGCGTTTATGTTCATTTCAGGAAATATTGATAGTCTCTTACGGTCGATTTTACAATCTTAGGCGTTTTAGGTTCATTCGGGAATATGTGTCTGATGTACCGGTTATTTACCGGTCGTTTTACAAAATTATAATTACTATTACACTAAATTGGGGGAGAAGTAGAGACCGTCTTGTGGTCTCCTGTAAGCTGCGTAGCGAAGCAAGTTAAAACTGCGAAGCGAAGCAGCGACCTAATCTCTGCAACTCCAACACTGTTTCCATGAAATCATTTCTTAAGTATACCCATATCAAGACTAGACCTCAGCGCAGGCCGTTTCTAAGAGTTGCCGTGACTATAGTGTCATTGATTGTGGAGGGTTTTCCAGATGCAAAAAAGTACCATCATTGCGGATTGTACCAATCTCCATTGCGATGTCCTATGTCGCAGGCAACCCACAGAGGAATCAATTACCACCGCCCAACCATACCAGAATGGCTCCTGCCACCGAGAGACCACATCGACAATACGGAAGAAAATGATTATTGTGAGACAGGTACCGAAGTTGCAAGCAACCTCAAGTCTGATGATAACAACATCGAAGTCCTCACCATTGGAGTTAGTTCTGTCATAGTTACATCTGTCTACAAACCTTCAATCAGTAGACTTCGGCACACTCAGCTAAACCCGGGGAATTCCACCAAACTCTCACTTCTTCATGGCGACTTCAACAGCCAAGTACCCAATGGGGCTACAATGCAACTAACAAAGACGGACAAGCGGTCGAAGAATGGATAGACAGTCAAAATCTACGGTACTCCTTCCCGACTCTAAGCTGCCGACATCATTCATAGTGCCCGCTGGAAGAGAGGTTATAACCATGATATAGCTATTTTAGCGAAAACATCTCTAACCTTGGTAGCAAGATTGTCTGGATCCGTTCCCCAAACTCAACATCGACCAACGGTATCCAATCAACGGCTGTAGTCATAAGACCAAACAACGTGCCTTTAAGCGCCGCTTTAACTACAAGAAAGCAGATGCAAGGCTTCACTGATGACCTGGATCAGAACGTGAAGAGAGTTGCTCCAAAAACCCCATAATAGACAAAATTGCCCAACTAGTGAACAAGCCTGCACGGACCGGATTCATACCAGGAGGCTGTAGGACGGAATATGTATCAGGCCTTTCCAGGACATGTGCTACCGATATCAAAGAGTATACTCACCGGTATTTGTGAAGAGCTGACCTTTTTCGGCTGAAAACAACTGCAAAGGTGAGGAAGTATCGGATCGAGGAGCTACCAGGGAAAAGATCAAAAACCTGGCACACTAATTGAAGCCACGATTATGACCCCATAACAGCAAGGTGAAATGAATGGTCTTCCATCCGAAAGCTCCGAGGGGATCCAACACGCAGAACCTCCACCAGCAGACAAATGTTACAAACCAACAAGTTGCCCACCAATCTGCTTTAAATGGGCAAGTGCAGCAAGAAGAAACCCAAGAGATCAAACTAGACCATCAGAGTATAGTGGTGACCTGTCGTTTCACTCGCCCATTCAACATGGACGAATTGGAATACGGTATATTGCTTAAACTTCACCAGGAAAAGCAGTAGGCCTTGACAACATCTCTACTGAGCAACTAAAAATTCTGGACCCAGGTTCAGTAGCAAAGGAATGGCTTCTTGAGCTCTACAATTGCGGCCTTATTTCCCAAAGGTTTCCCAAAAGATTCTGGAGGAAAAGCGAGCACATGTTATGGCACTCCTAAAGCCTGGGAAAATCCATCCAATCCAAGAGCTACAGACCATATCACTCCTTAACCATACCTACAAGCTCTTTGAATGCCTACTGCTCAATCGTATTGCACCTGTGAGCCGAACACCTCATTTACCAGAAAAAGCGGGTTTCCGGCCAGGCAAATCAACAATTAACAAGCCAAGTACTCACCTAACCGGCTGGACTGATCTTATCCGTTGGATTGCTGGCAAACAGGATGTTTCTTTGTTCAGCTAGAGCGAAGAAGAGCGATGGCGTAGGATCAGATGGTCTACCACAAGGGAGTGTGCTGCATCTATGTTCAAATATATACCAACGACCAACAGAGGAGTGAGGAACCTGTCGTTTTATTTAGCAGACGATCTTGCGAATTAAGCATAAGATGCTGACTTTACAGTTGTTGAAGAGACTCTCCAAAGCTTTGGATGAACTATCCTATATGAGGAAAAACCCTACGTGCAAATCCATTAAACAGGTGTGTGCCTTTCCATCTACGCACCCGTGAAGCCAAATGTCAGCTTAAAGTGTTACCTGGTCTGGAATTACCCTGGAGCACGTGATAACCCTGGTCTACCTAGGATCAACCTGGACCGCACTCTACTTTATAAGACCCAACATTGAGAAGCACGAAAGGTAAAGTATGTTCACGCAAATAACATGCTTAACAAAACGGACTGGACCAGATGGGGTGCTTGCCCCACTTACCCTAAGATCGACGGCACCAACTCTGCCCTGTGCTACTCATGTGCAGAGTATGGCTGTCCTGTATGGGAAAGGAAAGATTCAACCCATGCCAAGAAGCTTTGATCCAGCGTTTTTAAATGCCTCCTGCCAGTTTATCACAGGATGCCTCAGTCCAACACCACGGAAAAGGTGTACATCCCTAGCATGGAATTGCTTCAACAGACATCCGTCGTATAGTAGCGAGCATACAAGAGCGTAGCCTGCCAAGTATCTAATGTGAAGACCTATGTTGGACAGATAACTGCTGCCAACCGCCTTACAATCTAGAGCGAGAGAGTTTCTTAAGCAAGTCCAACCTCTTGAAAACAAGTAGTTAGAGGTAAAGAGAGTCGCCTTGTGGAAAGAAAGACTTGCCATTCAACCAAGTAACATATATCGGTATTGAAACTGTGAAGCATCTCCACCTGGAAGTGACTCCTCATGGGGCCTGGCTGAATGGCCGATTGCCTCATAGATTGAGAAACCAGAACTGGCAGATCTAAGGTTTCCTTGCCAGAAAGTGGGGCTACGGGAAGCAGACCCAGGATACCTACCTGTGGTTGGCGGAACAGCACCACAGACAATGGACACCTCTTGGTCTGCCCATGCATTGCTGGAGCAACAATGCAAAAAACATGGCCTGGGAATTCGTCGAAGCAGCAGAAGTTTGTAAACCACTCTCTGGCTGGATCGTATTGAAACACACAGTGTTTGGACACGAATTAGAAGAAGACTAAAATTGAAGATTTTAAGCATGAAACATTATTATATAACTAAAGAAAACGATTTGTCATTTCGTTATAAATCAATTTAGCTGACATTCATCTTACCTATGCACTGTGCTTTTTGGAAAGGAACGAGACCGTTAGCAATATATGTGTCATGCCATGTGAACTAATAAGTAATACACTTAGACTAGTATATATTCAAGTGGCGTTTGTTTTACACTTTAACAACCGAGTGGCACACGCGGAAGCGGCTCATCAAACAATAGGGGAAACAAAAACAAAATAATTTATTGAAACAAATAACAGTAAACTTTTATTGGTAAATGACTATCCGTATTTATTGGTACTACATACAACATGCTTACAAACTCCAAAGGCGCCATTGTACATCATCCACCCAAAATTTGTAGAGTGTGAGTTTCACGGTTGCTAGTCCCCTATAGTGCTTACTCTAGTTTACTGTGAAAGCCCCGTGATTCAATGAGGCGGCATACAAACACGTAGATATCGACAAGGAATGGAGACAAAAAAATATATAGCTAGCAAATTGGCATCGTGGTGTAACCGTATTGTAAACATGACTGAACATCACAGCATTGTGGATAACTTGATAATCGATGAAACTCCATTCAGCCATTTTCTTGGACCACTCTCAATCACCAAACATTCCTCGATCGAGCGACATCAAAATGGTTGCTAATTGTGGATGCTCTCAAAACGCCTAATGGTTTCATTTTGAGACTCTCAAACAAAGCCCATCCCTAGTTATATCATGTGGATGTAGCCGCATGATATATTGTCGTTTCCAGGTTTCCATCTTCTTCTCTTCTTGTTTGACCTTGTTCAAAAATGCTTCTAGTGCGATACGGTTGGTCCGATTGAGTCGAAATTGGTCAACGAACCACTAGACCAGGGCCCCTCTGGCATGTACACAGATTTGGGGTTAAAGGTCAGTCAAGAGAACTATAATTTTTTTGTCCAAAAAATCTAGGTAAACCCTATTCTCCTCGCAATTAAAGAGTAGAAACGCACAGATTGCGTCACAAGGACCCCCAATCTATCTCCCACATGGATTGTAACACAGATGTGGATCAAGTTTTCTGAGCTAGAGATGGGGGGGGGGCACATTGTGTACAAAATAAGTAAGGGGGGTCATATCCGTGCCGAGTGATTACTCTGTTGCAATGACCGTAGCCTTGGGGTCTGAAAAGCTAGATTTCTTTGCCTAATAATAGCTCGCATTAAATTCGAAGAAAACGATGAAAATCCAACTTATTTCGGGAATCACAATGATATATAGATTGTCTATGCGACTTCTCTGTAAGCCGGTAGGTATTGTTCGTGATTTACCTTGACAAGAAAAACTCCCTCAATAGAGTGTTGCTGCATTTCTTCTAAGGGCGTTTATAAATTATTCGCTTCGCGCCCTTGCGAGTCGCTAGTCGTCCTAAATGGGCATTACAGATTATGCCGAGTCAAGTCTGGCGCGTTCAAACAACACCCGTTCAAAAGACAACACGAAATTTTAATCTTTAGATGTGGTGCTAAAGCATTGAAAATAATGTTGTCTAAGCAAATGCATCCATGCACCATGAGTTCCGACATCACGTACGGGTATGCGTTTCGAAGGTATATTTGTTAAAGCAGTCCTGGTGGACAAACAAACAACAAAAAATCAGTTTCCTTTAGAACTTCATAAATATAGTCTTAAATTGAAACAAGATCTAACAAATTTTGCTACAGGTTCAACTTCAAAGATTGTGTACAGTATTTTCAAAAGCCATATTTTCAAAACAAACATGAAATACATTTCCGCATGATATACTCGTCCTTTTCAAAAGGGCAGTCTTATGTCTAGTTAATTTGCTTGCTCTCAAGCCTAACCATCAAACTGGTTTTCCTGCTAGTTTAGTGGCAGTTAGTTGTGGAGCATTGTTTACTTTGAGTAGTAAACACGCTTACAAGGTACAGTAGTGTCTGGCCGAAATGCCATCAAAATAGATAAGGCACATTCCATGTCAACATCGAGATGTGCACCGCAGCACGTCGGGGATTTTTTTCGCTCTAAGTGTGGTGGTAGACAGTGATGAGATATGAAAATCCTGAAATTTTGAGGGTCATAGTCCATTTCGTTTTTCCCGCTAGAGCAATTGGAAATTTAGGGGGGGTCCAACCCTCAAAAGTGCCACCCAATGTGAAAGACTATGGTGAGAGGGTCAAAGATTAGGAATGGAGCCATCCACAAATTTGAAAATGGGTTATAGACTACGGGCTACCATGACCACCCCTGCACCCCCCCGGGATTTTTGGAGACCATTTTGTGTGAAGCTTTATACCATAAGCACTGAAGTCAGGTTTCGCAAAATCCCCACCTGGGTTAAACGGTTGAGGGCGCTTTTCAAATGACTGCCAAAATGCAGCCCCATTGGGGGAAGCAGAAGAAAGAGAAAAAGAAAAAGTACCAACAGGGCCTAGCGCAACACAGAAGAGAAACATAAAGGCACTTGATTTTGGTACCATAATAGCTATGGTCCCCCTCTTGTCAATTGATACCAAAATGAGTACTACATGCCTAGCATACGCACATGACGTCATAAAGTTCGCATGTTAGCAAATTGTTCCAACTTTCCATAGACACAATAGGGCTCCTTTTTGAAATTCAATTTTTCGCCAAAAAGGGTTAGGAATATCTGATTTCCATGCGGGTTTTTGGCCCCCAGATGATATGGAAAATGACTTAGTTTTATAAACTGAATTGAAAGAATTTAGTGCGATAATAATTTTTTTTTTGAGTTGCCTTTAAAAATTGCGAAAATATCAATTTTCCACCCATATAATCAGACAGGGTATTTCATTACGTTCCACCACAAAGGACGTCATAGTGACGTCATACTGGGGCGAATGTGGACAACTTATTTTGATACCAATGGAAAGAAGAAACTAAGCTACCCTGTGGTACAAATTAACAGGAATCGGTGTTCAGTATGAAAATCACGGGGGGGGGGGGGGGGGGGGTGGGGAGGGGGGGGGGGGGGGGGCGGGAGTTTGTTACAAAAATGGCTCAGGTAGACGGGTTAAGAAATCAAAAATGTGACAAGTATATCGATCCTTTTTAAGCCTTGGAAGATCGAATAATGATGTGCCAGAGCACTCGTATGACAGATTTGTTGAGGATGCATAAATCCAGAGAGCCAATTTATCAAGCCCTGATTTGGTACCAGGCATTATTGTGGCAGAGCCAGAAATTCCTCACCAGATGATCAAGGTTGGAAGTTAAATGACGGTGCATTAGATACAAGTGGCCATCAGTAGACTTGATGCCACAACAGTTGTCTGACATAATAGTCCTAGAGGAAGAATAATCTGACAGAAGAAGACAATTAAGACATGACTCAAGAAGAGGAAGGAGGAAAGAGAAGATCAATTTCTGACCCAAAGGAGCCTGCATTAAGCTCGTATACCAAGGAAACGCCTTGCTTAAAAGATTCGACAATTGAACAATACAATGATTAGTAAAATTGGAAATTATTCTTACCATCCAAACACAGGCGTTCTCAATTGATCGTAGCAAGAGGTGGTTACATGTATGGCTGTCTTCACTTGAATCTGCAAGGGTCCTATAGGTGAATGTTGCCACAACATTGGGCAGGACCAAGAGATGCTCCAGTTTCCTGGTCTGTTCCAGGTAGACTCACGTCTGCAAGGGAAACCTTGATCGGCCGATTTCTGGATCTCAATCAGCTGCGACACCGCCACTCAGCCCACGAGAATCCACCAGCACCCAGGGGACAGGCGCTCCACCAGGATCAATACCAATAGAGGCCACTTGGTTGACAGCAGTCTTTCTTGCCCACAAGCCAACTCTACCAAACTCTAGGACTATTTCAAAGGACAGGACTTGCCTAAGAACCTACCCCGGACCTAAGGCGGGTCGGCAGCCGGCCTCTGTCCAAGCACAGGGCGTTCCATACCAGATACTTGGCCGCTATGCTCTTGCATGCTACCCTGCTGCATGTATAATTGTCGCTGGAGCTGGCCGAAGACACCAGCGACAAGCCGGCAGGAGAAATCCAACGGACGGGTCCAGCTTCTGGGCTGACCCCTCCCATACAGGGCAAGCATACGCCACACATGAACAGCACAGGGCAAGGTCGTCGATCTCAGGGCATACGGGCATTACGGGGTAATGGGGAAAAGCCCCTTTGGGGGGGTTCAGGGGCAGAGGTTGTTTAACATGTTCGAGATCTTTCGGAGAAGGGTTATGTCATTATCTTGAACTATGCTGAACGTTGCGGGGTCCAGGGGCGGAGCTCCCAGACGCTTTTTTGGGAGTTTTATATGTTTCAGTGCATCCGGAGAGCCTCGGTTATTCACATCATGAAGTGATTGGCACTATTCTTGCCCCTGGCGGGGGTCTAGGTGCGGAAGCCCGTAGGTACGGAAGCTCTGAGTTCTCCAGTAATATTCAATTATCTGACAAGCAGATGAACTATACTACCCTGGAGGGTGGTTCAACGGTGTTGACGGAAACCCCGGGAACCTCTCAGTTTTAGTATGTTGAGTGCCCTTCGGAGATATCTCAGTTATCTCATGATCTTGAGGCGGATGAACTATAATGCCTGTGACAAAAAACAAAAATCACAACACGGTATTTTGTCTTTTTATTTTTCCGAAACATCATTTCGCGCCCCCCAAGGTCTGGTGTGTGGGGGCATGTGCCCCCTCCCCTTTTTTTTGCCCCTCCCTAGCTACGTCATGTTCCGATTGTGGGTCTTATAAGAGAGTGCAAGCAAGGTGACTCCTAAGTAAACATGGGACTTATCACCGCTGCCTCCAGGGGCCCTCCAGACCAGTCATCAAAGAGGACCCCCGGGGCATGGCCGTGCAGACGGAAAGAATACACTGTGCCCCCGGAGGACTTGCGCCCTGATGGTTATCCTCACAATAAGGGGCGAGCCAATCTAAAGGGCCTTTGAGTATCCCTTGACATCTGCATCCTGTGCGCCAATTTCAAAGATGTCTTTCCAGACAAAAACGAAAGGCTCCTCCACTCAGGGCGGTCGCCGGCCACAGGTGCTGCCCCGAACAAGAGAGGGCATTCCACCCTGAGCCCAATTAGACCACAACCAAGCAAGTGTGTTGAAGTATTTTAGTAATTTCTTAACAACAACAACTTATGGTGGAACCGTTTGGTTCGCGTCGCTACGCAGTACACTCTTGCCTGAAGCTCTCGAAAGGGAAGGCGTAGTAAGAAGTTGTGTCACTTAGGAACCATCAGTAATACATCGAATTAGAACCATGGTTATGCGGTGGTTTCAAGTGCTCAGTGATTAAGGAGGCTCGGTGGTTGGGTCTAGTGTATAGAAGTCATAGACCCATTTTACATAAAGAGCCTCTATATAGATAATTGAAAGGCCAACAACTTAATTTTAAGTGTTTACTTTACATCAAAACTAATCCACATTGTGCCTTTTTTAAAGAGGGCATTAAGGTTGTAAATAATACGGGTTTGTTTTCATTGGTTTTGGTGGCCATTTTGAAATATGACGCCCCTAGAGGCAGGTTATTAAGCAATGCCAAAAGTGTGTGTTTTTATTTGTGTTGTATTTAATTTGGTACAAAAGGAATACTTTTCATCTATTGATTGATGTCATTAAAATTGAGATTATGTCAAAAAAGGACTTACGTATATAATTGGCCGCCATTTGTGAAAAAAGCGCCCTCATAACGCTTAACCGGATGGGGCTTTTTGCAAGACAAACATGATTTGATTAGCTATATGGATAAGGTTTCCAAAAATAGTGGTCTCAAAACTAATCCCGGGGGGGTTGGGAGGGGGGGCAGCGGGTTTCGGGTATGGGTCATGACCTAGTAAGATTGGTTTATGTTGTAGAATTCAAATCTGGCATAAGGAAGTTCATGCGTGTTTACTTTTAGAGTTAATGAGGCATAAAATATGCCGGCCTTTGTTCAATCGGGGCCAAGTCTGGGGGGTTCATAACTCCAAAATAAGAAAATTTGTATTGCCCATCTTTTGGTCAAATTGGAGTACTAACATGCCTAGCATTCGTCAGAATGCGTCTAAAGTCGCATGTTAGCAAAAATGTCAATTTCCATAGACAAAAATAGGGGAAAAATTGCAATTTTTCGCCAAAAATGGTAGGAAGATGCAATTTCTGCGGTTTGTGGCTTACTCATGGAAAATGCTAGTTTTCTAAAAATGACAAGACATTTTCTGCTATAATAATGTTTTTGAGTTGCCTTAAAATTGCAAAAATATCAATTTTCCACCCTATAACTTAAGTACATGTTTATTTCATACGTTCCACCAAATATGACAGTCTGTGACGTCATTAATGGGACTGGGATGTTGGGCCACTTATTTGATACCAATGGAAAGAAGAAACTCTAAGCTAACCTGTGGTGACCAATTAAAGGAAACGGATGTTTAGTAACGAAAATCCACGGGGGGGGGGCGGGGGGGGTCGGGATTTGTTACAAAATGGCTCAGGTAGACGGGGTAAATCAAAACGTGAAAAGTATATCGATGCCTTCTTAAGCCTGGGAAGATCGACTGATGTGCCAGCAGAGCACTCGTATGAGAGAGTGTGAGGATGCACATCCATAGTGCCAATTATCAAGCCCTGATTGGTACCAGGCATATGTGGCAGAGCCAGACATTCCTCCACAGTGATCATGGTTGGACGTTAATATGGAGTGGTGCACTATGATACAAGTGGCCACGTAGAGGTGATGCAACAAAGAGTTGTCTGACATTATAGTTGTAGAGGAAGAAAATCTGATACAGAAGAAGACCATTAAGACATGACTCAAGAAAGGAGGAGGAAAGAGAATTTCCCCCAACGTATTAATTACTGTAAAAAAAACTGATTTTAAGCTTGTATACCAAGGAAACGGCATTGCTTAAAAGAAAAATCGCAATTGAACAATACCATTTATTTATTAATTGAAATTCTTCTTACCATCCAAACACAGTGGTTTCATGTTGATCGTAGCCAGAGGTGGTTTACAGGTTCTGGCTTCTTCACTGAATTCTGCAAGTCCTTATCTTGTGCTTGTTGCACCAACATTGGGCAGACCCAGAGATGCTCCAGTGTCCCGATCTGCTTCCAGGTAGACCCACGTCGAAGGAAACTTTGATCGGCCGATTCTGGATCTCGATCTCTGAGACACCGCCACTCAGCCCCGAAGCCAGCCCCCAGCGGAAGTCGCCACCAGGCCTCATACCAAAGAGGCCACTTGTTGAACAGCCGTCTTCCTTTCCACAAGCCAACATCCCAAACTCCTAGAGACTATTTCAAATGACAGGCACAAACTTTTGCCTAAAAACTACCCCGGACCTAAGGTGTCATCAGCCGGCCTCTGTCCAAGCCACAGGGCGTTCCATACCAGATCCTTGGCAGCCTTATGCTCATGCATGCACGCTGCTGCATGTATAAGTTGTCCGCTGGAGCGGGCCGAAGAACCCCCGCGACAAGCCGGCAGAGGCATCAACACGGTCAAGTTCTGGGCTGACCCCCCCATAACAGGGCAAGCATACGCCACACATAGCGCACAGGCAGCGTCGTCGATCTCAGGGCATACGGGCATCATTGTATGGGGAAAAGCCATTGTGTGGGGTGTCAGTGGCAGATTAACATTTCGAGGTGCTTTCAGGAGAAGTGTTTTGTCCTTATCTTGAAGCAGAATGAAAGCTCTGCTACGTTGCGGGTCCAGGGCGAGCCTCCCAGAAGCTTTGTTTTATATGTTTCAGTGCATCGGAGAGCTCTTGTTACTCACAATCATGAAGTGATGACTAACTGCCCCGGCGGGGTCCTCCGGGTCCGGAGCCCGTAGGAGCTCTTGAGTTCTCAGTAATATCTCATTATCTTGAAGCAGATGAACTATACTACCCCTGGCTGTGGTCAAGGTGACCGAACCCCGAACTCTCATTTTAGTATGTTTTAGTGCCTTCGAGATAGCTCAGTTATCTCACTTATCTTGCATCTGATGAACTATACTGCCTGTTACCACAACAAAAAATCACAACAACTGTAATTTTGTTCTTTTTATTTTCCGAAACATCATTCCAAGCGCCCCCCAGGTGGTGTCATGGCATTGCCCTCTCCCCTTGCCCCTCCCTAGCTCGGTCACTGCTTCCGATGTGGGTCTTATAAGAGGTCCAAGGTGACTCCTAAGTAACATGACTATCACCGTGCTCCAGGGGCGCGCCAGACCAGGTCACTCAAAGATGACCCCTGGCATGCCTGGCAGACGAAAGCATACCCGGTCCCCGGATGGACTGGCGCCTGATGGTTCTTCCTCACAATAAGGCGAGCCCATCTACAGGTCCTTTGAGTCTCCCGTTGACATCTGAATCCTGTACGCCAATTCCAAGATTGTCCTTTCCAGAACAAACGAAGGCTCCCGCACTCTCATGCCGGTCGCCCGGCACGGTTCTCCGAACAGAGAGCATTCCATCCCTGACCCCCTTAGACCACAACCAAGCACCTGTGTTGTGGGTTTGTTGAGTATGTTATATTTCCTTAACAACAACAACTTATGTGGACTCGTTTGGTTGCGTCGCTACGCGTACACTCCTTGCCTGAAGCTCTCGCAAGCAGGCGTAGTATGAAGCTTGTTGCTCACTTTCACCATCCGTCAATACATCCCGACTCAAGAACCATGGTTATGCGGTTTCAAGTGATCAGTGATTTAGGAAGGCTGTGGTTGTGGTCAGTGATATTAAGTCATAGACCATATTTACATAAAGCGTCTCTATATTACTTGAAAGGCACATTCATTTTAAGTGTTTACTTTACCTCAAACTAATCCACATTTTGCCTTAAGGGGCAATAAGTGTGTAAATATACGGTGTTTCATTGGTTTTGGTGGCCATTTTGAAATATGACTCCCTCTAGAGGCAGGGTTAGCATGCCAAAAGTGTGTGTTTTTTGGTGTGTTTTGGTGGCGGACTAAGTAGCCATAGTGCTGATTTGTGGATCAATATTGAGATTTATGTCAAAAAAGGGCATTAATATATTGGCCGCCATTTTGAAAAGCGCCCTAACTCTTTTACCCAGGATGGGGATTTTTGCAGACAACCTGATTTTGATAGCTATATGTATAAGGTTTCCAAAAATAGTGGTCTCAAAAATCTCCCCGGGGGGGGGGGGGGGTTGCAGGGTTTTTTTCGTTATGGGCTTCATGACCCTAGTAATATTGTGGTGTAGATTCACATCTGTCATCAGAAGTCATAGCGTGTTTCGCTTTTATTATTAATGAGGCCTAATATGCGCCTTTGTTCATTCGGGGGCCAAATCTGGGGGTCACTAACTCCCAAATTAAGAAAATTTTTTTTGTCCATCTTTGGTCCATCAGAGTTAACATAGTAGAACTTAAACAATACAATTATAAAACACATTAGAAAGTACAGCTTCTTGAAAATGGCAATTGTACTTTTTTGACACATTTTTTGACCTCCCCTGAACCATGTTGACATCGACACCACCCCTCTATTTCAATATGTTGAAGATATAATCATTAAACAACTTTCCATGAAAAACTAAGCTGGTGTCTTTATGTTGTTCACACAAAATACACACATAAACTTACCACACAAAGGTATACGTTACCCAGAGGGGTCCTTGTACATGCACAGTGTAATATCACCATATACATTCTATGGGGATCTCAGCCCAAGTGTCTTGCTGAAACCATGAAGACATCAAAACACCCAGCTGATTTTTCAAGAAATAGTTCTTTGATGATGTATCTTCAACATATCTGAAGTAGAGGGGTGATGTTGGTGTGTCAAAAACATGATTTTCAGGGGGCCAATATATGTCAAATGCAAAAATTAGGATTTTTCAATAGGCTGTAACTCACTTATTACTTACCTAATGTACTATTAGTGTACTGGTATAAAGTCCTGCTGTGCGTGATTAAAAGAAAATTGACTTTAAAAATATTGTTGCTTACGATTCTTACCCCCAAACTTGGTCCCGATGAAAGATATTGCATTTTTAATACACCCAAACTTTAAAGTTAAAGCACCTTCACATTTTTTATGCCAGATTTATTTTCACCCCCAAAATTCCCCGATATTTATTTTCAAAGTTAGGAGGGTTCCATTACAAGTTTATGGCCTTCTCAAAATTGGTCTTTTGCATCGCACAGCTTTTTGAGGTGCCCCCCCTCATTTTCTGAAGCTCCTGCGGGAAACCGAAAGGTTGTAGAAGCTCAAAATTTTCAGGATTTTCATTTCTCTTCTCATCAATATCTATCATCATACCAAAAGAAAAAAATCCATGACATGCCTGTGGTGCACAATCTCGAGTGTTGACTGGAATAGCCCATAAATAATGGTAAAAGTAAATAAATGCAAGCATATATATAGCGCTTTCATACAATTAAGTCTCCAAAGCGCTTTACATAATTCCGCTGTCACTAAGATTAATCACATTTTCACATATCCTGAAATTCGCAGCCAATTACAATGGCGCACAGTATGATTACCCTAACAGCTCCCCATTTCACCTGGGTGAAGTGAGGCAAGCAGAGATATTGTCTTGCCCAGGGACACAACGGCCCAACGGCCACGGGCGGTGCTCAAACTCACTAACCTACTGATCATGAGTCCTGCGTTTTTCCCACTTGGACCACACGTGCTCTCCCCCCGTGGTTGCTATATCTTTTCATGATGAAACAAGGCAAGGGGCCTATAGATAAGTTGTGTTGATAAAACAAAGACAAAAAGACTACGATTCAGTGTACACGAAGTCGCAGAAAGAACTGATGAGAAATGACCAAATCAGAATAAAATGCCACGTATGTGTTCCATGGGTCCGAATTGGCATGGGACCGAATTGACGGATGGAGGCCGAATTGACCAATATTTACGGATACCGAATGTATGTGTTTTTTTCCATTGGGACCGAATTGGCATGGACCGACTTGACGTGGACCGAGATTGACCATCGTGAGGACCGAAATGACGACCCGAATTGCCGTGAGCCCGAACTGACTGGGACCGAACTGGTTTTGGGACCGACTCGACCGTGCACCCACTTTTTCGACACTATATCTTGGGAACGTGTTGAATTGGAAAACATCATGAACTTGTGAAGACTTGTCAATTAAAGACTGTTTCACAAATTTTTTATACGGTCATTAGTTAATCTAAAGTGTTTTTCACTGAAAGTAAATTACTTTTCCGTTAAAATGAGGGGTCAATCAAACATGTAGCCCAAGTATTAGCCGAGTTACAGACAAACTTCATGCAAAATTGATGCAAAATTGTGTGTGTGCATATGTGAAGCACGCACATGTACAATGTACATTTTGTATGTGACCTCATTGACCTCCTATTCTCTGAGACGAATATACGTAACAGAGATTCGAAGCAGGTAATCAATGGATTGTTTGCAAGCGTGCAGTGTCAGTACGACATTATTAATGGTTAATTCAACGATTCCCTCGACCTGATCGAGAAGCAGTAATCCTTATCAATACATTTCAATGTATCACCCCAAGATTTGAGTGTGGCGGCTAGTTTTAATCAATGATTCTCACACGCGGCGTGGTATTTTCCAAACGCCTTGACCACAGTTTAGTACTCAATGACCTTTGCATATATGCCATGGAAAACTTAAAATGTACCCCAATTTTGTACACTCATTTGTTGACCATAGTAGAATTTTGCTCCAATTTCAATGTATTAATGACATTTCTTGGATATCGTCAAAATACACTGATTAACTAAAATGTGTATTTCCTCTTTCAATATCAACAAAAATTGAAAACAAATTTTGGGCCAGTTTATTTCTCAAACTTGTTTATTTTTTAAACAGCAATCGATCTAATTGGACATTTATTTTAATTTTTGATTACGTCTTATGAAAATGAAGTTATTGATGACCTGGCCAAACCCATAAAGTTTTCATGTAGCCTGTCCTATACGAACAATTCTATTCACGTTAGGTCATGAATTGTAGCACAAAATTGAATTGACTGATTCGCAGGATACCCGGCGTCATAAAAAAGTTAAGGTTCTCACAGCGCCAACGTGCGGCCAAGTCATTGCAAGCCTCACAGACCTTGTTTCAGATCGCTCGAACTGTTTAACAAATGGACTACAGCTTTGCTTCCCATCTCTTTTAGTATATTCGTCTCAGCTCCAGGCCGTCGCCATGGGGGGGTGTTAAGGTCGGGGTGTGGAACACCCCCCCAGCGATCCTCAAAAAGAGAGAGAAAAGAGGAAAAAAGAGAGAAAAAGAAGGAGAGAGGAAAGAGAAGAGAAAAGAAAGAGAAAAGAAGGACGAAAGAACAAAAGAGAACCGCATCAGAACGTATAAGTTGACTCCAGACTTAGCATAAATCCAAAAATCTCACAACTATTGAAAATGCTTCCCCTCAATGCGACTAGTTTTGTTCAAGTGCATACAACCGGTAATCATGAATTGTTAATGTTCCAACAGTACTTGTGATCAAAATGGGTAAATAAATTTGGCAGTGGCATGGGCAAACGCAGAGGGAGCCATGTGTCACTCTCCTATGTTTGGTCTACCATTTTTCGTTCGGGGACTGAAGTGGTCAAGAAAAAAATGACATGGATTCGCTCCCTAACTCCCAGCTCATGCATAACTTAAAGGTCTTCTGGCCTTCCCGGTTGGTTTCAGTCCATTCTTCATTTGAATTAATTACCATACTTTTACCCTTCAAAATACCCTTCTTACAGCTAAAATCGCAGAGCTTCTGGGGGCTCCGACCCTGGACCCCGGCCCCCCAAAAGGGGGACTCTGATCTTGCAACCCCACCCGTTTAAAAATCAATATGGCGCCGCTATATGTAGTTAGACTTCAGCAGTACAAGCTTATACTGCCCGTCTCATGAGCAAAGTTGAACTTGTCTTTTCTTTTAATTGATTAATATTTACCCCTCAAAAAGTGGTCATCTTGAGGTTCTGATAGCTCAAATGCATGAGCTTCCGGGGGCTTCGCCCCTGGCCCCGGCGGGCTTTCTGCTCCTACATATCCCACCCATTAAAGACACTAACGCTCGCTATGGGTCTTCCCTTTGGGCATTGCCCGTCTCAGTGAGCAAATTTTGGAAACCATTCTTTTCTTTCTTTTCTTTGAATTGATTAATATTTACCCCTCAAAAAGTGGCCATCTTGAAGGTTCTGAATAGCCCAAATCCAGCAGCCTTCCGGGGGATCCGCCCCTGGACTCCGGCAGGGGCTCTAAACCGGCCCCTGGGTGGACCCCACCCGTTTAAGACTTTTCCATTGCGATCTTGTGTCAAGGCACTTGTGGTGTGCAGTTTGGTTCGGACGATCAACAAGAAAATGTATCTGAGGGCATCTATACTTAGGAAAGTGAGCCCGCTAGTTGCATGGGTTAAAACCGAGTCTTTGACAAAGGACTAACGCTCACTACGCTTCAAATGATTATAAACTGCAGCATAAGTTTTTTTAAGGTCTTACTATCCCCCCCTGACAAAATGTCTAGCGACGGCCATGCCCAGCATTCTGTACTTTATTGGAAGGTTGTAATTTTCTCCACAAAATGTTTCTTTGTTGCTTTACGGTGCTGTTACTGAATCTAAATTTGATGTCAACTCTGCAAGGACATGATAGAGTGGTTTTTGGGATAAATCGGGGAATCCCCAATTTTTGTCTTGACAACCATTACATGATCTTTTGTAAACCCCAAATCGTGCTATTGTTGACATTCACACAACACGTTTAGGGGGCCTTATTTAGACCATAACTTGTTTTTGGGTTTAAGAAGGACAAAACTTGTTAGGGGTAAATATTTTTGGGAAAGCACGCTAAACTTGTTTAGGGGGTAAAATTTACTGGATGAAAAGCGCGCTAAAAATGAGTAACTTTGCTTACAAAGAAAAAACTTGTTTAGGGGGTGGTTCGAAAAAATTTGGTCACGATGTGCTACACTGTCGTTTCATGAGTGCCCCCCCACCGCCCCCGGGTATATATCCTTGAAAAGTCCACGTATCAGTTAATTTTTTAAAGCAATATTAGCACATTTTTTGAGAGCGCCCCCAATTTCAAAATTGATATTTTTGCCATAGTTACATTTGTAATTGTCTAGGAAAAACTATACCTGCGAACGAGAATGCTAAAAAATGCGTATTTACACAAATAAGCGATTTTGTAATTATGAATTGGGATCCCAGATTGGACTTAACGGCAGAGCTGGGAAAGCTACGTTTATGTCCGTCCATTGTGGAAATAGTGCCACCTCGAGAAAAAATAACCTCTTAACTTGGCTTGCCTGAACTATTAAAACAACTAATGGATGAGCGTAGACACGTACATGGCGCTATTTCCCGGCTATTTCACATTGGAAGGCCGTTTCCAGCAGCCGTTGTATTATTATCGGGGATTTTTTTTTTTTTTTTTTTTTGCTCATAAAAAAGTTAAGGTGCTCACAGCGCCAACGTGTGGCCAAGTCATTGCAAGCCGCAACAGACCTGGTTCGATACGCTCGAACTGTTAACAATGGACTACAGCTTTGCTTCCCATCTCTTTTAGGTATATTCGTCTCAGCTACAGGCCCGTCGCCATGGGGGGTGTGGGGGGGTGGAACACCCCCCCAGCGTTCCACCCCCCCAGCGATCCTCAAAAAGAAGAGAAGAAAAAGAGGAAAAAAGAGAGAAAAAGAAGGAAGAGAGAGAAAGAGAAGAGAAAAGAAAGAGAAAAGAAGGGGAAGAAAGAAACAAAAGAGAACCGCATCAGAACGTATAAGATTGAACTCCAGACTTAGCATAAATCCAAAATATCACAACTATTGAAAATGCTTCCCCTCAAGCCGACTAGTTTTGTTTCAAGTGCATCCAACGGTAATCATGAATTGTTAATGTGCCAACTTTTTTTTTTTTTTTTTTTTTATGTCCGTCCATGATGAAATAGTGCCACCTCGAGAAAATAACCTCTTAACTTGGCTTGCCTGAACTATTAAAACAACTAATGGATGAGCGTAGACACGTACATGGCGCTATTTCCCGGCTATTTCACATTGGAAGGCCGTTTCCAGCAGCCGTTGTATTATTATCGGGGATCCCCGATAATAATTATTCTAGTACAAATTATTCCTTCGTTTGTGACAAATAGACATTTTTGAGCTTAACCATTCACAGGTATAGTTTACTAGCCAGTTACCAATGCAATCGTGTAAAAATCTCAAAATTTTTGAAAAATTGGGGGCGCTCTTCAAAAAAATGTGCTAATATTGCTTTAAAAGAAACATTCCCTGTGCCTGCAACAAGGAAAAGGAAGGCTTAAAAGTTAAAGGGGCATTTTGTGATCCACCACCGGCTTACCTAAAATAGATTGAGGATTTTTTATATCATCTGAACCGTTAGCCTTAGTAATAATACATGTGTGCTTTGGGTGCAAATTCAATTTTATCTGTTTTTTTTTTTTTTACGAAATTCACAATTTTGTAGGCTGTCCCAGTGTTCGAAATACCACATGCACGCATGCACAAATGCATGCAACTTTTTGGCTGTGCATGTAAGCTTTCACTACTTAGCTGCACATGTGCATGTAAAATGTTAGCCATATGTGCTGAAATTGATAAAATTATACCGGGGTACCTGAACAAAGTAAGGTCGAACTCTCATCTTACTTAATGGTAAAATTATTGTATAATTACGATCTCATTGTTATTGTCCAAACATCAAACTTTGGTTATATTTTACAAACGGAAGGAAAATGTTCGCAACATATAGCTTCGACTGACCAACATTTTATCAACAGAGAAAGGAGATAAATGTAAAGAATAAAAAAATGTGAATCACAAGGATCTAATATTTCGGCTTTTGGTGAGATAAGTATGTATTTTGAAATTTACATTTGCTATGTTTTATAAAATGATATAATTTGTTTACATTTTCAAATTATAAATTTTTTAAGGGGTTTGGGTCATATATACTTCCCGCCATAAATTTCCTTTCAAACTTCGCATAAATACGGTTTCATCGATATGAACGAAAAATTCAAGAAAAAAATTGGGGTCACCGATGTCACTTTTGAGTTAAAACCATTACAAAATACACATTATTCGCCAAAATTAACTACATAAGTCTATGGAAAAATAATTTTTTCGAGGATATTTTTGGTTATAGCTAAAAATTTAGCCATAATTTTGTTGTGATTTTTTTATATAAGTTGCGCACTCATGTCAGCTTTCTAATAAAACAATAAAAACATGGGTTCACCGAGGTCCCTTTTGAGATATGCGAAAATCCTTATTTTTCTTGAAAAAATGAACCCCTGCGACATCTTAGTGCGTATAGCCCCGACAAAAATACAGAATAATACGCAACGTGCTGAGTGTGTATCTCTGAGTGTTGCGCACTATGGTTTTGCGTGACGAGCGCGTATCGATCACCCCAGCAATCACCTCTGTGCTACTGCTACATGATCGCATAGGACATGCAATCTAGTCTGTGTATATTCAAATATTAGTCTTTCTTTTTCGTTTTCTTTGTGCTTTCTTTTTATTATTCTTTCGATCTATATTCGCTTTCACCTTTTCTATCTTTTACGTTCTGCATTCAAGTTTTGTGTTTTCATACTTCTAATAGTCACTACAGAAGCCACTCTGCT
>JAMKCH010029669.1:0-62429 GCA_023653785.1 Ophioderma brevispina | reverse complement strand
TTTCTTGCCACCTAGGGGGCCATCTCTAAGAAGGGCTCCGAGATGACCAGCTCCTATAGATATCCATGGGATTCTTCGCTATTCCCTTAAACCACATGGCCAAGGGGTTAAAGCGGGGGGGGGGGGGGTTTAGTTGATGACGCGTATGTTTAGGCTGTTAACACACAGTATCATTGTCACGCTAAACTGTAGTTTTTAACCCATCACATGGGTTTCCCAAAATTTTTTTCCTTGCCTCTCTCAGTTTGCCCCCCCCCCCCCCCCCCCCCCCCCCCCCCCCCCCGCCCCCCCCGGCCAGAAGAAAAATGACAGATTTTTGGCAAAAAACAGCGTTTTGGGGCCAAAATCACCAAATTTGGTAAATGTTCAGTGATTTCGGGCCAAAATTTCTTGTAAATCTCAAACTTTTAAAGTTTTTTCCCAAGATTTCACTTCCCACCCTTCCACACACCACCCCCCATCGCCCCCCCACTCCACCCCCCCCCCCCGATTTTCACTTTTCTCCCAAAGAGAGAAGTCTGGTGCTGCCATTGGGGGAGGGGGACGCTTTGGAATTTGATGTTTTGGTTAAAAAGTGACTAAGTCATTATTGTGGGGGGTGTGGCTCAAGGTATTTGAGAACCCCCCCCCCCAAAAAAAATATTTGGTGCCCCCCCAGCCCCTCTTCCTCTTCCTACGCTGAGCGCCATGCTTTCTCGCTAACAATAGTTTAACAACCTTGATTTTGGCATAGACCTACAAACTTGAGACTATTTGTAATGAGGTCAAATTGATGAAGTGTCAAGAATTAACTTTAAAAAATTCTCGTTACTCTGGTTTGTAATTTATCCGGGTACTATAATATTACATTCATGATTACACTACTGACACGCCCATCCATCTACGATTCACATTATTTGGATTTTGCATATTGGGTCTCCAGGGCTACATATTGCACAAAATTAGCTCCGTTCAGAGCCCCCCCCCCCCCACCTTTTTTTTTATTTTTTTTTTGGTGGAAGTCGCGGTATTTGGGCCCTAAACCTACGGAAATGTTTCTGGCTCTCACATATTCGCAATCAAAACGGATTGAAATTCGGCGCGAAACTTTACAGATTGGGTGGGGGTAGGCAATTTGGTGTTGGTTTTGGGTAGGGACGTTCCTCCGAGAGTCTGGAAGTCGGACCCTAGACTCTACCATTTTTTGCCAAAACAGGGAACCATACCTGTACCAGCGATGTCCAATTTTGGGGCCAAATTTCACACCAAATTGCCATTTATTTCCCAAATGGTGGCATGTTAAGCAAATTTGGACAATTTTGCCTTCGATTGAAGAAATTTGACTAATTTCCCACAATTTTAGATTTTTTAAAAAATTTTTGCTTCCGATTGAGATAAATTTGACTAATTTCCAACAAAATTTGAGAAACTTTGAAAAAAAACCCACCCTTGCTTATAGCCAAAATTGACATTGAAAATGATATACCAGAAGGCTTGAAATGGGCGATGTTGTGGCACTACCCCGTAGGTCCATTTTGTGTTGAGAACCCCCTGAGGGCAATCTAATCAAAATTAATCTTATAATACTTTAATCGGGCAATGAGAAAATTTTGAAAAAAACCCACCGCATTTGCTATAATATCCAAACGGGGGGTGCCATGAAAAAGGGGGTCGTTGATATACCAGAAGGTTGGGAAAATGCATGGGACCGATGTCTGTGGCACATCCCCGTATGGTCCTTTGTGTGAAACTCCCCCCTACCCCCCCACTGGTGAATTCTATCTTCTATCAAAATATACGTTAAATCGGGCCATCCGCCTTTATAAATTCCATGCCACTTGCAGGTTATAAACGCGGACCCTCGCTTTCGTTCGAGCTAATAGCTAAGTATATTTACTTTGGCCTTAAAATGTTTACTCTTGTCATATTCAGTCGTATTCGAGACCGCCACACCTATCTTGTTCATGCCTTACACATTTTACAGGACTCGAGTGCCCAGTCAGTTCTTGTATTCCATATAGTCAGGCCAGAAGGTACCAATATTGTCCCCCCCGCCGAACGAGTCGGGAACGGGACTCAGAAATGGGAGCAGCGTCCGTTCGTCACGTCCGTCCGTTTCTCGTCTGTGACAAAATGTTAACCATTGTTGTTTACCATTTATCTGGAGTTCCGTACGTGCGCCAATGATGTAACTATTGGTGGACAGAAGCGGGTTTATGATTTTTCTTTTCTCCTCGACCTGATTAATTTGTGCCCATAAAATATGCTAATTAAGTATCTAATTTAGTATCTAATTTGCAGAATTTATGAGAATATTCCTGCAAGGCCGTGTAAACGATTTATATGGAGTTCTGTAAGGCGTATAATGATGTTAATTTGGTGGAAGGAAGTGGGCTGAAGAGGTTCTTTCTTTACCTGATTAGATTTTGGGCGTATTTCGGGCAAATTGAGTATGCAATGAAAGCTAATAGGCAAAAATCCTCGTATTTGCTATATTTTTTTGACAGCGTACACTATGCGATAGGGAGGGAGTGAGGTGGTGGGGAAAGGGAGGGTGTTTTGGGGAGGTGTTTGGGTGTTGGGGGAGGGGGTTGGGTGTGGGGATGGGGTTGGGTGTTGGGGGAGGGGGTGGGGTGTTGCGGGCATGTTGGGAGGGGTTAGGTATTGCAGGGTGTTGGAGAGGGGATTGGGTATTGTGGGGTGTTGGGAAGGGGGTTTTGGGTTTGGCGGGGTGTTGGGAGGGGGTGGTGTGTTTGGCATGGTGGTTGGGAGAGGTGGGAGTGTGCAGAGGGTTGTTTTGGAGGGATGAAGGTGTTGCGGGGTGTTGGGATGGGATGGCGGGTTGCGGGGTGCTGTGGAGGGGAAATGGCAGGTGCGGGTATTTGGGAAAGGGGAGGCATTTACAGGGTATTGGGGGGTGGGGTGTGGGGTGTTGAGGGTTGTTAAGGAGGGGTGGGATGTCGGGGGGTTTGGGGATGTGGGTGTGCGATGTTGTTGGGTGTTTGAGGGGTTGTGGGGTGGGTGATGGGGAAGGGCGTGGGTTTTTTGCGGGGTGGTTGGGAAGGGGTTGGGAGTGTTGCGGGTGTCTTGGGGAGGGTGGGGTGGTTGAGTTTCATTTTTCACATGTTAGTGATCGCAAACATTCTGCGGGACATATTTTACAATAAAACGCATATTTTTTACGTAAATACGAGTTCGGCCTTGTTTGTCTTTCTTTCCAAAAATCGTTACTGATATGATCACTTAATGAATACAAAAAATAGTTTAAAATAACGTATTGTTCAACTGATATATGAGGTATCTTTAATCCTCTTAGTTTTTTTTTTTGTTGCCAAAAAATAAATAATTTTAGAATATATCACACACGATCACGATTTAACGCGGGAACAAAAAGGTCACGAATTTTTCGTCAAATAACACGTTGCTTATAATTAGAACGTATTTTATGAATAAAATACATAGTTAAAAATCAATTCTTGAATGTTTTTTCAGTAGGCTTATTGTTCTCCTTGTTATCACCAAGAAATAAATAATTTTACATAGAAATAGGCACAAAGGTCAAACTCGAAGGACCATAGTAATTAAGCCAGGAACATGGATGACACTCGTACCGCTAGACAAACGGTACCCTCAATTTATGTATTTTTACTCTTTTGTCAAACCACCGATTCAATCTCATCTACTACTGTTTACAACATGTTTTTAGCTATGTTAGTTTATGTTTACAACATGTTTATTTGCAATCGCAATGAAATCTAAATCATCTGTCAGCATTTGAATACAGAAACCCCAAGCCATCGAGTAGACGACTATGGTAAGGGGATTACCTGAATAGTGTACACATTCAACATTGCGACCTCCTGGGTCAACCATGCAGCACCTATAGAAAACACATGCGAAGTTCGATCTTTCATAGTATAATACACAACATGTTCATTGATGTAAGCCAAATGTGGATCAGGCCATATAGCAAGGAGCTAGTGGACATTTGTAACACACTTGAAGTAACCAAGGTTTGAGTGATTAAAAATGTAACAGCTTTATAGGGACCCGAAACTTATTTTCAGTGCTGCAAATAGGGCCTTAAGGAGTGAGATCTAGACAGAGATTTCACTAGGTTCAATTTTTTAATTTTTTCCAGTTATGTTGAAAGTATAGGTTAAATTGCTAACCAAAAGAATTCAAAAAGTTATATTTTTGGTATTATCTACCGCCTAAGTTTTGGGTTATCATCTAAACACAGCAAAAATTTTAAAAAATAGGGTCTTTCAGTTTTAACATGGGTACAATTGTAGTTGCTTCTGATTTGGATAAAAGTATGGCAATTGTTCTGCCCCTCATAGGATTAAAATAATGATAGTTCAAGTGTTTCAAATACTTGCTTACCAACGTAGTGGGGAAGCAGTTAAGGTCAAGCCCCATTGAATGCAATAGACATAGACCTTGTGATGTGTTACAAAATGTCTCCTAGCTCCCGAGCTAAGACAAAGCCCACAGAAAAATTACCTATATTTCTGAAATTACACATTGCAGTCAATGAGGTGTGTAGTTAGAAAAACAGTCAAATTACTAAAAATGCATCCATTAAAGCTGCTTTTTATGATACTAGCACCCTCGCCTTTGTTTTGCTTCATTTGATGTCCACAAGAAAAGGATATATTTTGTAAAATTCCAGGTGATTCTGAAAATGGTGCATTTTGATGTTACAAACTTTTTTTTGGTATAATGATCCCCCATAGGCCAATCTTGTAAATTTCAGACATATTCCTTCCGGAGTAGTTGAATCTGCATGTTGAGTGATAGAAAATCTCAACTTTTAAGCTGGGTAGTACAAGGCTATGGATCATTACATGACCCATTAACATACACTTTGGTGTGTGCGCTTTTGTTGCAAATGAGCCATAACCAATACAAAGCAAGCAAAGGTCACTGTGAAGAATTCAACCTTCCTTTATAGATTTATTATAATCAACAAAAATAGGCAACCTTTATGAAATAGTGCAATCCGTGGATGTTTAATAATAATTAATATCACCAAATCCATTAGAAATGTAATAAATTCAGCCTTGAAAAAATGGTGGCAGTGTCATTCATCATATATAAGGACATATCCAAAAAGTACCAGCTGCCTAATATGTTTTGATCTTGTTTTGGGTCACTGAATGTGTATTGTGTGCACAACAATTAGGATTAAGTCAGTGGCCATGTTCACTAACCATATAAATACACTCCCTTATCTCTGTTGGGCACATAAATTTTCTGTGATGTTAAATTTCTAGTAAATGTAAATATGTTAAAGGTGCAACAAGAGATTTCATATAACGGGTGGCCCTAAATATATGAAAATTCTGATTTTTGCACCAATGTAAAGCGTTTTATAAAAAAATATCCCTATGTGAAAGGATTAAGCTGAAAAATATTTCTTTGGTACAAAAATTGTGAATTTCTCATTTCGTATAGGAGCACATACTAAATTCAGCCTATGTTTTGTATTGGAATTAAGCAAATGAAAATTGCCTTTTGTTTTCACTTTCAAGGCATTTCCTTAACCAACGACAAGGTAAGAAATCTATTGGTGGGTCTTATCTATATATGAAATCATTACATATGACACAATATATGGATGCCCCAAATCTCTTGTTACACCTTTAAAAGTGCTATGAATGTTTTAAAGAGACACTGGCACATTTGAAAAATAGTGCGCCCTCAAGATTTTTCAAAATCGATATTTTTGCATGGTTGTAAAGCTTTTATATACAAACGCCCTCACCCGAAATGATTAAGACCAAATCAGCTTCCTTATGGGTAAACAGAACGATTTTGTAATTTAACGTCGCCGGCGTCGTTAAATTCAGCAGACGACGAAAATAGCGTTTAACACAAGAACACGCACGCCGTATGCATATTTCCCACGCTATGCACACTGTTTAACCGGTCTATAACCTTTGTGGTTTTAATATCAGTGAGTACGAGTCAAAAATATTCATGTAATATACACATTTGTTGATTAAAGTTATGGAAAACTTAAAAGTGTGCCTACAAATTACCTGGATGTCTTTATCTTCATATCAATGTCCCCTATCTGTTTTGGGGTATGTTATTTTTATGTGTAAAATATATCTCTGTTCTTCCAATGGCCTAGACTATCATTTGAGAGCAAATTGAAGAAATTTCATATTTTGTGAAAATGTGCCAGTGCCGCTTTAAATGTTGGTAGTGTAATTACATATTGAATATAACATCGATAATAGCATTAATTATATTGTGACCAATCCCCTGGTATGGGTCTTTGTGCAAGTTCATTCTTATTCAATACATCTGATTCTCCTAACAACTAAAGTGCTCGTGAATAATATATTGAGGGTGCTCCTCATGAATCATTGTTTTAGAAGGTATTTGTATATTCTAGGTGATCTAAATAATTTTCCTTTCTTTTTACAGCTTGATCAGCTGAGCATTGCAATGTATCCTTTTTATTTATTGAAAACCTCAACATACGAAGGGGTTTGAAATACAAGTACAATTTTCCAGTGAACTAAAGGTAGGTTGTCTGATTTTTTTATACGTAGAACTTGTTGTAGAATCGCTTACAACACAATCGAATCCTGCTTTCTCTCTCCAAGTAATCGCTCAGTCCCCTGGCCGGCTGCCTGCCTAGATCTCTTTGTATAAAAGCATGTTAATAACAAACTGCATACAACAAAATAACAGGTACAACAAACACAATATGCTCACTAGTTCTTATAATTTTCCTTGTTTTTTATACATAACAAAGTAAACTGTGAAGGACTTCATGCTTGACAACCTGTTATTTTGTTGTATGTCAACTAATCGCATGAAAATCCTATGCCCGTAGGAGATCTTTTTTGTCAATAATAATAATAATAAGCATTTATATGGGGCTCTACAAAGAACACAGTGCCTTACAGAACAATTAACAAATTAAGACAGAGACAAAGCAACTTTACATAAGGCAGCAGCTTAATCAGCGCCCTGTTGCTACATCCAAACAATGATGAAACCCCGGGGATGAAACACACACACAATGGGTATCAGTGAGAGCTTTTCGTGGTTCATTTGCTCATATCAAACTGACCATGAGGAGAGTGCCAATTCTGGCTTTAATCAATAGCTCTAATACAATCAAATCCAGAATTGAGTACCTAGAATAAATCCAGTAAGTAGCCCACTTAGATTTGAACCAGGAACCCTAGGGTCCCAAAGGCAAGCGCTCTAACCTTTAGACCACTCCCCCTCCCCAAATACAACATGTAGTCGCATCATGGTGTCACCATTGTAGTAGAACACGCATGATCAACATGTTCGGACATATGCTGGCTGGCTCAGGGATTTCCAATCATTGCTTAAATAAAGATATTTTACATGCATAATAAATCGCATTTTAAATAAATTCAAGAATGCACAGAAGAAGAGTAGAGCCAATTTGTCTCGAGTGATGACAACCCCGATGACAACAGACTTAGGCATAGGATCAAGTTCATGGACTTACTAAATCATTGTTTGTATCTAATAAACCAAGGTTTAATCGCCTTAGTTGCTACATGGAAATTAATGATCAGATCAAAGTTTTGTAAGTAGATGCATTAAAGTTTGTAAGCTTTTCAGCATGTTTGTTTATGGTCTTTACACAAGTATATTTATACAGGTAGTATTTAATATTGTGGAAGGTCAAAATATGGGAGGTCAATGTAGTGGACCAGCTGCATGGGACAACAAAGGATTGAGTAAAGTCAGACTAAGTTTTTGTTTTTACTATTGCAACACGCCAGCTGCCACTGCAGAGCTTAGGCAGATAATAACAGTTCTAATAAGGTGCAAAATCTTACGAAGAACTTATAGCACACAGGAACATGAAAAAACACACAAAAGACATTAAATCTGTGAATCAGGAAGTGCTTGATGAAAGAGATGAGTTTTCAAATTGTTTTTTAATGAGAGAACGTGGGGATGTTGCGAAGGCTGTGAAGGAAGTGAATTCCAAACGACCGGGGCAGCAGTGGTTTTTACCATTTTTCTCTACATGACCGCCATTTTGTTATTGAGCTTTGTTTTCAACGCTGTTTTCACCAGGTTCTAACAAGATATTGTAGTTAATAAATATCTTCAAAAATTGTGACACCCACTTTTGAGAAACTTGGAAACATGTGTAAACCTTTTTTTGGACCACTCTGTAATAGCACATTTTGAATGTGTGAGATTTATGCACATTTGTGTTAGTAATTGATTAGTAAACTATACCTGTGAACGGTAACGCGCTAGAGTGCTTGCATCATATAAAAAAGAAAAGAAGAAAGATTTTTTTGGGGGGGGCGGGCAGCCAGCTATTATTGTTTTAAGTATAATGCTACATACAGCAGTAAATGTGATATGTCAAATAATGTGGATGTAAACTGTAATGTTATGTTTGGCAGGTCAATTAAAACCCTTCCTCTATTGGAAGCTGCCTCTCTCTCTGGCACCAGATTATTTAAATAAGAAACCAAATTATTGGTATTCATAATCTGTCAATGTTTGTCATATTCCTTGACACCTTCCATTAGCCGGAGCCTTCACCCACCAAGAGATGATGAAGAAGTATTTCTTTCTCAACCGAGAATGTAAGGTGCTGCAAAACGTTTGAATCATACGCATAGAACAATGAGTTCAAGAAAGTCATCTTCATGAGGTAGGAGGATTTTGTACAACCGCATCGGGTGAAATAGAAATTTTGGGAGGTAATATCTGCAGCAGGCATTTACCTTCTTTAATATCATTGCAAAGACAGGGTGGTTTACAGAGACATGCCGATTGTAATGGAATTTATGGAAGGTATGACCAAGAATGCTGTACCTACTTTGACTTGTTGCATTTCAGCAGTAGCTGGATTTTTGCACTTGCAAATAAGTTGTGCATGTTATTGACTGCACTGTTGGAAGCACATCATGGAAGGATTAATTGAAACATAACAATATTCGTTGAAAGATCCAGAAAAACTGAGTACTAACAGGATGAGAAGACAGAGTTCAACTGTGTGATTATTGTGCAGATGATCTATTGTTTTAGCTGTAATTAATGATCAATAATAAATTTCATTAAGATAAGTGCCATTTTCAAAAATATAATCAGGAATTGGTAAGATATTTCAACCCAATGGCCTGTTACTATGAGATTCACTTCTGTTCAGGGTATGTTTTTAAAATTAATTATAGTGGCAGTACATGATCTAATACAAACAATCTTGGGCTTTTAAGGTTTCTTAAAAGCCCAATTCCAGTAGACAGGTTATAAGTGTATTTGGTGTAAGAATCACTGTTTCAGGATGGGCATTTTGGGGTGAAACTTTTAAAAACTTAATTATATTCCTATTTGATAATTGCTTAGGAAAGTAATATGCTTTATACAGCAACTATTAAAGATGACTGAGATCATTGGGCTGAGTCTAAGAAGTTGAGACTGAGTCTAGGCATGGATGTATGATTTGTATCATCGTGTCTAGGCATATCAGACTTTCATGTTTGTTTGCTCTTGGACTTGAATAAATAAGGTCTTGACAATTTCAAATTCAGGTGCAGTATTCAATAGTGAGTTTGTGTACCATTTGTGACTGTGTACTCTCTAGCGTGAGTTAGGTGTTGTGTACACTTGACCGGAAGTTGCCTTCACGGCGATGAACAAAGATATGGAGTCAACACGCATTTCTAGTCAATAATATGGTTTGCGTGCAAAGAATTATGGGGTCTGGCTTCAGTGCTGCTGTGGTGTCAGTGATAATAGCACACATTTCAGAAAATAAAATCACTTCCAATTTCCAGTTTGAACATTCTAAAATAAACATAGATAGTATATCATTTTTTAATGTGCTCTGAATCTGTGGATTACATATCTTAACAGAGGACCATTTTGAAGGCCGGCACAAAAGTGTCAAGCTTCTATATTCTGCTTTTGTAATATAATTTGAAATTGTAGACCAGGAGTTGGAAACTTTTAAGTGGTGGTCCAGAAAATTGTACATTAACACACTGTGACATGAAGTCCGGATTAAATGATCATTGGTTAAATTATGATCACTAATCACCTCCTTACCTCACAGGCTAACTTATCCTCTGTTGGATGTAGTGGGTTTTTTTTCAAATAGAACCTATCTGCATCCGTTTCTTGTTTTTGCTTGTCCAATCTTTGCCCACATAGGATGTTAGATCTTAATGCCACCATTTTTTTTTTGCATTACATGTACTTATCTCTTCTTTGCTGAGCTATGGTTGCCACTCGGTAAGCCTCTTCATCCTCTGGTTATCCTCCATGCATGCAATGGGACCTGCCCATCTCCATTTTACCTTTGATCTTGTCAAGTGTTGCTTAGCAAACCCTGCTTGTGCCTTATTTTTTGATGTTTCTAACTCTGTCACAGAAGATGATGTGAAGCATCATTAACCCAAAGATTGTTCGTACTGCATGTGGATTTTTACAAGTGTCTGTATGTTTTGGTTTCAGTGCTATCTTAATGCTTGGCAATTTCAACATGAGAATTTTAGTAGATGCAAATAAATTACTTCTTTCCTAAAAGAAGACCCAGGATGTAAGATCAAAAATAGGGGTGATAATTTGTATAGAGACGTTACCCTGACATCGTCATATAAATCATTTTCGATCAATGATCTCCTGGTGCTTTCGTATACTACGCTTGTCTATGCCACATGCGGTAATTTGAGTTGTTATGAGCACAGCAGGTGTCAGCCAAACCCAATGTTCATTTTACACAATTTGTAATATTTTGCTGGAAATTTTTATTTTGTGTGATTATATTTCTTTAGATGTCTTGATGATTTAATTAATTTACCACAAATACTTGGAAACTGGTAGAAAATAATTATAATAAATACATTTTGGCTGGTATTCTGAAAGGGAGTCTAACTTTAGACCCAGGTTTAAACCAGGGTTAGTCCTACATGAGTGAACCTTTATTTCTTTCAACATACACCGAAAGTTGAAAATATTGGGTGAGAAACTTCCTCATGAATGGGCCGTTCTAGCCCATCCATGAAGAATTTTCTCATCCGTTACAGCAAACCTTTAGAGTATGTTGAAAGGAAAAAAGGTCCACTCCTGTAGGACTAACCCTGGTTTAAACCCAGGTCTTAAGTTAGACTCCCTTTCAGAATACCAGCCATTGGGTATAAGTTAAGCAGGGTGGGGTTTTGACACAATATTGTTGGTATTACAGCACACTAAAGGTTGATGAAAGGCTGTTATTTGAAAAAAATGCAAAATAATAATGAAAAAGTTGCCTCATTATGATTTGCAAAAAATATTATGGGAAACATAACATTGACTTTCATGTGCCTAATGTTGTCTACTTAAAGACACTATCAGTGATTTATCCGACAGAGTGAAAATATTGAAATTTGCAGGAATAATTTAAAAGTGAAGGATAAGTCTGTGGAATTCTCATAAGTTACTTTTTTCAACTGAAGAAGTTACTTTTTTCAACTGAAGAATTAACAGAAAAGGAAGAAAATGGCAGTGTTCAACAATACAGATCTCCATTCAATTACGTGTTGTAGAAAGTGTCCGTTCGGACAATTATGACTAAAAGAATCGATTTTTGATGATTTTTTCGTTTATCTGATGTATCAAATCACTGATAGTGCCTTTAAGCTTTGAAGTGAAAAGACATCCTAGCAAATTAATTTGAATTCACTCTAAACAACAATCATGAGCAACATATGAGACATGTTTAATAAATGTATGTATATAACTTAGGTGTAACTTATAAATGATGCTCGGAATGTATTTCTTCTGGGTATTTACTACTTCAAGTCATTTTTATTATGTATGTGGATGTTTTGAACAAACACCACTTGAATTACAGCATATTGAAAGTTTGTGACATAATTTTTTTTATGTTTAAATGAATTTTATTGACTAGTCTTAGGAAACCACAAGCTTAATCAGCAAACTCTGAAGTATTTCCTGCGATTGTTGTTTGATACCGCGATATGTGGTACAGTTAACGGTGGTTGTTATAAGCACATTAAGAGATTTATGGGAAGGTAAAAAGTCCCGGGTAAAAGTTTGTGCTGTTTTGTGTCCAATTCAGAAGCATCCAGTGGCATGACCAGAGGGGGGCAGGGCAGCCACATCCCCCGCCCCCCTTGTGTGGAATCTATCCCCCCCTCTTCCCCCAATTTACAGTGAAAAAAACTTAGGCCTATAGTGTACTAACAAATTTTAATATATGCTTGCCCCCCCTGAAAATATGTGCCCCTCTTTTCCTGCTCCCCTGAAAAAAAAAGCTGGTTATGCTACTGATCCAAAGATTGGAAGTTTCTGCTACATAGTTGCTTAAGTCTGCAAATTTAGCCAATTTCTAAATAGCAAAATATACTTGGTACTTAGTGTCTTCAGGTCCCTTCATTAAAACAGGGTCAATGAATAAATTACTCTTGACTTTACTTTTTTTGGGGGGGCATATTTCTCAGTCCTCTCTCCCTTTAGAAGTCGTGTTGTGGAAATGACATTTTTAAATGACATTTAAAAATGTTAGCCACCAAATTTCAACTACATGTATGAACCCCCCCCCCAAAAAAATGTTTATTGCTGCTGTAACATTTTCAACACAATACAAAAAACACCTACAATATAATGTACTTTTTCAAAACAAAATCATTATTTATTGGTCCATTAGGCAAAAAAAAAAACGAGTTTGTCTCAGAAGAAATGTGAAAAATGCTAATGCGAAATGCGCTTTTTTTTTTTTAGAAAAATGCTAATGCGAAATGCGTTTTTCTTTTTTTTAATGCATTTTTGGCCCACTTTTTTCAATTTTTCGGCCGCTTCGCGGCCAAATTTTCATTTTTTTTTCTGAAATTTTTTACAAAAAAAAAATCAAAGTGAGTCAAACCTAAAAAAAAAACTAATGCGGTCAAAAACCAATTTAAACCTAATGGGCGCAGTCTTCTGAGACAAACTTGTTTTTTTTTCTTGGCCTTATCTTCAATATTATCAAACAATGTAAGTTGACATTTGGGCAGGTATACAGCAACATCAAGGTGCATAATTAAATAGTTATAATACTTTTAACAATTGTTGAAACATAATGGTAAGCAGTAACTAAAATACTAAGAATTGACTAACATAAATATTTTGAACAGGTGATTAATTTATTATTACATTGTATCATAATCTTATTTAGTCTGTATAATGTGCTTATCTATTTAAAATTACTTTTAATACTATTAACAGGGGCGGATCAGGGTTTGAAAAACGTCAAAATTACCGGGGAGGGGGGCTGAAAGGCTGAAAAAAAAAAAAAAAAAAAATAATTTGGGTCTTCTAGAATAGATATCAACATAAAATAAGTTTTCAAAATGTTTGGTGTAAGCGCAAGGCTCATTTGAATTTTCCGTCTTTTTTCCCAATTTTCGCATGTTTTGAAAACAATGTTTTGCCCCTAATTTGCAGCCAAAATAAAAAATTTCATTTTTTGTTGCTGATTTGGGGTTGTCTTATGACCCTTCACATGTGGTATAAATTTCGTGCAAAAATTCCCTCGGGAAAGTGGTTTCCTTAGGGGGGGGGTCCCATGGAACCCCCCCCTTGGGCACCAACGGGAGTGAAAACCCCTTGGTCACTTAAGTGTTAAAGTGTTTGCTCTTTATTGTTGAGCAAGGATACATGGCAGTCGATCAAGAGGATACAATTTCTCTGTGCTGCAGCATGCAGTCACTTTTTATAAGAACATAAAATTGGTTGCAGGGAGGTAATAAAAAAAAAAAAAAAAAAAACAATATTATCAAACAATGTAAGTTGACATTTGGGCAGGTATACAGCAACATCAAGGTGCATAATTAAATAGTTATAATACTTTTAACAATTGTTGAAACATAATGGTAAGCAGTAACTAAAATACTCAGAATTGACTAACATAAATATTTTGAACAGGTGATTAATTTATTATTACATTGTATCATAATCTTATTTAGTCTGTATAATGTGCTTATCTATTTAAAATTACTTTTAATACTATTAACAGGGGCGGATCAGGGTTTGAAAAACGTCAAAATTACCGGGGAGGGGGGCTGAAAGGCTGTAACTTCTCCAAAATGGGCTGATTTTGCAAGAATTTGCACAATTACCGGGAGGCGCACGCCCCCTCCGCCCCCTCCCTGGATCCGCGCCTGATTAAAGTGTTTGCTCTTTATTGTTGAGCAAGGATACATGGCAGTCGATCAAGAGGATACAATTTCTCTGTGCTGCAGCATGCAGTCACTTTTTATAAGAACATAAAATTGGTTGCAGGGAGGTAATAAAAGTATACATTCATAATTTTGTATGTGCTGTCAACTTGGTCCAGCTGAAGACCACTCAGCCCAATAAACTGAAACACAACAGTATTCTGCACTTGTATTTGAAGTCATCATTCATATTGTACATGCTTTACATAATACCGGTTCTAGATATTATTCTTTCATATATATTCGAGTGAGAAATAGAAAATACTGCTCCATATTGTGTGTTCACCAAATCTTTGACATTTTATCTTGTTTAGTCAATGGCAGTGTTTTGATATTTGTTTTATATTTTTTACATAGTATATAACTGGTTCCCCTGAGGATTTAGGTATAGAAATGCTAGCCATGTCTACCCCATACCCTTGAAATAGAACTACAGGAATTAGGCCAAAAAATTGGCACAACAGGCTGGTTAAAGGTGCAACAAGAGAATTGAAATAACAGGTGTCCCTAAAAAAATGTGAAATTCTAATTTTTGCACTGTGTAAAGCTTTCTATCAAAAATACCCCCATCTGAAAGGATTAAGCTGAGGCCTGTTTTTTCAGTACAAAATTTGTAAAATTTCTAATTTCCTATCCAATGTTTTCTATTGAAATATAAGCACATACAAATCACTTTTTGTTTTCATTTTTGTAACAAAACAAAAGGTAAGGAATCTATTGAGAGTCTAACTTTTATGAAATCACTACATAGCACAGAAAATTAGGATGACTTAAAATCTCTTGTTGCACCTTTAAAGCTATTCCTGAGAAATAAGTTGGGGTAGGTTATGCAAATACAACTTTTTACGCCTTAAGGTCTATTCATATTTCACTGGATGAAAACAATCTCTGACTCAATGCAGCAGCAACACAGTTCAAATTGCATTGCACCATTGCTGTGTTGAGTCAGAGATGGTTTTTGTCCATTTTCAGTGCAGTGAAGTATGAATGGACCTTTACTGTCTAAACCCCAGAATACAGATTACAGATAAGCAACCATAACATTAATGCTTCTGTCTACTTTACATATATTGCAGCTTGTGCCTAGAACACTTCGTTTCAATGGTGTTGTTAAAAGCTGTTTAGTACCTTAACTGGACATAAAATGGAAGAAGGGGTACTTCAATAGTAGATGTGATTTGAAGTAAAAGTTTGAAAATTAAGTATGAGAGAAGGACAGATTTTAGTTGAAGCCATATCCAAGTCCAGTAATTACAGAAAAAGGAAATATGCAACTACTGTTATAAAGATAACTAAGTGGTTTAATATAGAATTTACAAGACACTACAAGTTAATGCTATCAGTGAATACATAACAACTGATTGAACAAGATTTTGTACTGTTTTATGCATAATAATTGTATTCTATACGAAGAATGGGCTGTATTGATGTGATAATCATTTGAAACCCAATTAAAACAAAATGATGAAATCAAATTACATACCAATCCACTTTAAATTGTTATAAATCAAGCAACAGTATGATCTTTTGGATATGTATATGAGAGTTGTGGAGTGCCAAATCGTGTACCACGCATTTCAATACGGAATAAACCCCAAACTCGTTCTAACCTCGTCTTCATGGCCAAATTCATTCCCATTGAAAAATGCGTGGTACACGCGTACGATTTGGCAGTCCTCTATGGTGATATTGAAGTTATATCACCAGCGTCACCAAATCGACCTGTTTAAGAGCAGCAAATCATACTTTCTAATTTTCCCCAAATGAAATTCTTCAAATGAATGAAATTATGATAAAAAGTTACTAAAATCAACAATCACATATTTAGGTACGAGTTCAAGAAAAGTACATATTTTAAAAATTAGAATTTTTGATAAAAGTCATATTGGTCTTGATGTACATCCGTTCATCAGTTGTGTATCCACTCAACATAACCTTGTTTTTGATAGGCACTATAGAAACTGGAAGCTCATGACTATAATTATATATTAAAACACAATCATATTAAATCTACCCCAGTATACAAAAGATAAAACATTTTTTTTTTTCAAAACAATTTTTTTAATCAAACAACCTGCACAAATTACAGCTCTACAAATTTTGCCATTGATATATATTTGGCAACTATTACTACTTACAGAAGTGCATGGCACACCACAGAGTGTGGGCTGGTAGTCATGCGAGGTGCAGAACCACTCAACCTTTCACTTGAGGTCAGGGGTTACGGGTTAAAAAAAAGGTAAAGGTGTTCTATGTGCGAAAGTGTTTCTAGTTTGGAAAAGAATATGTGCTCTTAGGTAAAGGGGGCTAAAACAGTATTTTAAAAGTTGTTCTAAACTTTATGTTTTCAATTTCGGATAAAATGAAGAATGCTAGCTATATTGAAACATTAACTGTCAGAATACATTAAAGCTATAACATACGAATAATAAAAAATGGTCTTTACAGGTGATCAAATCTTTGCACAAAAGTTGAAGCAGGTATCTGCTGTTGCAAATCATCAGCAGCTGTTTCAGGAACAACAAGTTTGCACCAAAAATACATTTAAAAAGGCTTACTGTATTTTGCAAAACGAAATGAAATGCCCATTGGTTTACTTGCTTACATAACATGCATAACAGAATACAGCGTGTAATCCAATGGCCGTTTCATTTCGTTTCGTTTTCACAAATACAGTAAGCCTTTAAAAACCATCTTTGCGGTTAAAAAGTTTCATTGTTGATCATCACATGTAACCATTATTTGTGATTGGTCTAGCTACTTATGAATATTCAGCACCATCTGTCAGTTCAATGTAATGCATGCCCATACACTGTACAATTCCACACACTCATTTCCCACAGCCACAATTTCTTGACTGTCTTACACACACCCATATAAAAACTTAAGCATTTGGGTACCATCAATGGTACCCTTTAACACACTTATAAAGTTTTTGCTATACATGTCTATATTAGTTACGGAACTGTGTTGTGGGTATGAGACTGTGGTTTGCAGTGACACTGATAGGTACTGCATGTACAAATACAGCCTCTAGCTGTTCATGGGTTAGTAGAAAGAAATAGGTTACTAATTCCAAGACTCCAAGGAGATCTCAGTATTAAGACCTCACTATGAGCTAGTAAACTCTCAATTCCCTTGGCACAGTTCAGACGCTTCCATCACGCAGTGTATTATTAATCACCCCCCCTGTTTTTGGGTATGATTATGATACCCAGATCACACACATGTCAGTTCATGTCAATGTATGTACAAGTCAACCCACTGAACTGTGTCCTTGGTGGATGAGAATATTGTAACTCTTTTAGTGTAAGGTATTACTACTAAGTGGAAGAAAGTTCACAGTAATAGCTTTTAACAAGCTTGTGAAATTGTTAGTAACATGATGAAAGACTGCAATTGATATTATTTGCACTATTATATATATGTCACTACTCAACAAAGGGGCTTAATGTTAATCTGAATAAATACATATAAGCAACCTAATGAAATCATTACATATGTTGTATACTGGCAAGATATTGCATGAACATCTATCGCATAAGCATACAATATTCAAAATAGTTGTTAAGCATAATTACATAATGACTAATAATTTCTACATTTTTGGTCATGTTAAATTCAAAGTTTTGTCTGGCCATTGGTTTTGATGCTGTTATCTCTGCTTGGGTAAATAAAACAGGTTTGTGGTCAAAATGTACCACAGATACTTTGATAATTGTGTCAAAGCACTGGTTTTGGTAATGTTTTTTGTGAGCTATTCATCAAAGTGATTACCCTTTGGTGTTTTCTATGTTTTAAAAGTTTGCTTAACTCAGTTTTGTTCCCAATAACCAGGAATGGCAGCATTCAAAAGGGTATGACCAGGCAAAACTGGACATCGTCAACAAGCAAACGTACAAAAGATCAATTTACAATTTACATTACTTCTGTCACACAGGTAATTAACTCAGACCAAATGTAGCAGACACAGTTTAGTAAGAGTTAATCCCTGTTCCTACTCATTTTCTTTGCAGCAATACAGTGGCTTACGATAGGAAATATCTCACGAGAGCATAATTCCGAAAACAATAGTAACATTCTAACATTTTGACAATTAAAATATAGTATTCCCAACACAATAAAATATTCACACACTTTTAACTATATAGCCTACAATACATGGCGGCGTTGCGTGAAGCGAAGCTAGCAATTTTCAAAAGCTTACGTTAATCGAACTCGAAGTAAAAATCTTACTGTACAATTAAAATAATATTTCAGTGCGGTGTATATTCTAGTCTAGATCATAATTTGAGCAGTGTAATTAACTGGCAAAAGCTCCAATAAGCGCAAAGCGCATTTTATCTTTTTTTCCCAATGGCCTTGACTGTCTACAAAACATGCGTTCAGGTTCGAAGTTACGTAACAGCCTACCTAAAAGGTAAGGACTTACTGTACTTTGCGAATCGAATGAGGCTCATTGCTGATCTCCTTAATTTACACGCTTTCTGTCATGCATGCGGAATAGCGAGCACTCCAATGGGGTGCAGTGAGCCGCAGTTGTTCGCAAAATACAGCTCACGTTGGTTTCTATTCTCTCGCAAATGAAAGCAACGTTGGATCCCTGTTCTTGCACATGATTATACATAAAAAAAACGAAATTTAACATTTCTTTACAAAGACGTAGTTTTTAGTTACGTGTAAAACTGGAGGGAGATGCGGAAAAAGTTCATTATGCATACTTTGAAACCTTATTTATTACCTTGTGCAACCAATATTTTAGGTATCGTTACCATGTGATTATGCGGAACAAACTATACTTTGGTCTCGAGTTGACAGTGAAGTCAATGGATTTTTGAGGGTACGCAGCAGCATGAAACTCATGCGAATTTCTGTAAATCACTACATTATGCACATTTGAATGCACGTGACAAGGCGTCTCACAATCGAACGCTAGCGAAAATACCAGACGCGTCATGCGTTACCGTCAAATCGGAGCGAACAAGTGTACGGATCATGAAGTCGGTGCCTAATTCATTTATATCATCCAATAAGAACTTGAACGCATGTGTATCACGTCAATTTTGCCAACTATTCTTACCTACTTATACTCCTGAGTTGTCCTTTGCTTCATTTGCTTTAAGCTGCAATCGCATTATCTATGGACTCTACTATAAGCACTTTTAACCGTCTACTGTCAAAACAATATACTATACTCTACATCAGTTAACTATGTATCTAGATACTACCTCTGCTATTTTTATTCTACTTAGGCGTTGGTGGCTAGTGTGTGTGCATTTGTGCTGCAATGATTAACATTGCTTACATGATCAATAGCCATTATTTGGCGAAGCGGGTGCAGGGTTTTGCGAAGCGGTACGGGATTTTGCGAAGCGGGGTGGGGTTTTGCAAAGCGGTGGGTTTTGCGCGGCCGAATGCGTGCGTTGTTGCGCGTGCTAGTGCTGTAGGTTTTTTAAATATATACTTTATAATATGCATGAAACGTTAATTAAACATTTTGTCTAATACTGATGAATTTTAAACTTATTTTGCCACATGGTAATTTTGTTAAAGCCGACAACTTTCAAATAATGGTCCAACTCTAATTAATACCGTCATGAATGGATTACAATACTTTTAATCTGGTTGGATGTTTCCTTTAAAAGTTTTAAAGATTCGTCCAATCTGCAGTCTTTATTTGACCCGATTTGATCAATCGGGCAAATGTCCGTATTTATATTAGGAATTGGAAACATACCTAAAAAAACGACGTGTTCCCGTTGGCTTATTGGTTAGAGCGTCCGTTTCACAGTCGGGAGCGCACGGCTGTTCCCATCCGCGGTTCTGATCATAACAAAGACTTTTAAAATGGTAGCGCCGTCTACCTTCTGTCTGGGCGCTATCAATCTTAAAATGATTAGAGAATGACAACACCCTGGAGCCTAACCAGTAGACTACCTCCATTTGTGCCTACCTCCGTGCAGTGACTTCAGAGCGAGATTTGATAGTCGTACCAATAAAAACCGCGCGCGATGCTTTAAAAGGACGGCAGTACCCCGCGAGACACAAAGACGGCATATCTTGCACGCTGCGTAAAAGCGCGACAAGGTTATGACCTCACTGCAACGAGAGTAGAGAATGGACTATAACCCGTTTAAATAGCTTTCAACAACATTCGGCAAACAGTGGCCCTATTCTAGAACCGTACGATCACCCTATCCGATCCGCCATTCTGCGCGGGAAGGATTTTAGGTTTTAAACTCGATTCGCGCTGATATAGGGACAACCACTACTTTTTTACGGGTGAGAATTGTTTGTGAGGGGCGAACAGTAATTAAACTTTGCATCACTCCTAGTCCGTGCGTTCTTAATACTGTGTGTTCTACGGTTAACACGACGGTGCAGTGGTCAAGACATAGCGGGTCACTGGTGAAAGTATTGTACGTTAAAATGTGAAATACCACCTGTATAAGGCAGGTGCGCTATTGAATCCTGAATATGGTAACAATGGTTTTTGCGCTGTCCAAGCATGTAATACGGGGCGTCGTCATTACTTTTCATACGTTACCTAAACTAATACGACAAAACATGGTCAAAGCCACTCTAGATGGTCCACTATAGTTCTTAATAGCTGAAGCGCGTGGGATAAAGTATTTGGAAGTGAAAACCCTGGCCTAAACACATAAAACTCAAACACAACATCAAAATCGACCAGTTCTATTTAAACTGACCGTGGATTCGGATAGTAGCGGTCGGATAGTACCATACTGTTAAAATGTGTTGAGGGAATTAATATTTTCCATGCCTCAATTCCAAATATCATTGTTATTCCATAATTATAATGCCATTTTTCAACCCTCGTCCAAGCAATGGTTTTTCTACTACGTTCACTACCGGGGGACTACCCCCTGATTTTTCGTAATTAAGGGACAAAATCCTCTTGGGAGAATTTCAGTATTCTGCACACATCTTCAACGTGCCGTTATTCCGTAAGGCTGCCAAATTCATAGGGTGGTGGACAGAATTACGAAATGCTTTCCGCTCTTGTTTGGTATCAATGTGTAGCTACATGTCTTCAAATAAAGTACAAACCTATCAAGTTTTAACAGTATGACGTCACAGTGACGTCATAGTGCGAGCTTATTTATAACGTTATTTGAAAGCAAATCTCCAAAATCAAGGGTTTTTCTACCATTTTCGCCATTCATGCAAGCAAAATTGGTATTATTTGGCCAAGATGGGGTAAGCATACACCTGTCATTACTCTAAAAAATAAAATATTGTCAGTATTAGCTTACAGTAGCTGTACGCTAAACAAAAGTACCATTGGGGGGCATTTACAAGTAAAGTCTAGGAAGGGCCGGGCAACCCCCAAACCCCCCCCCCCCCCCACACACACACACCTTCCGACTTTGACGGGACACCCTGACCTCCCTGAAGGTGGTACCTCCAATTTTTTTCGCTAAAGTGACCCGCAAAGGATGAACTTTAATTACATAAAAGCCTTCGATCACCTTCCGTTTGCGTTTTTGTGCGACAGGAATCATCCGTTGGCGGGGGTTAACCCCCCCGGTCGGACGAGGGTTAAACACTTGCAATCAAAATTCTTAACACTTTTAAACACTTATATAAGATAGCGATTTCCCATTGGACCACCGAAAAGCGTTTAATTCCTATAAACACCGTCTTTACAGTGAAGTGAATGTGACAATTGATTAATAGACTTGACACTGTACAAAGTTCCATTCAGAAAAGTACAGTAAACAAAATTAAGTTTTTGTACTTGTCCCCCTTTCGTTTCAAATCACTTTCTATTGTTATGCAGCCAAGCGATTTTACAGATTAAAATGCTTCTTCCCTATTTCACCCATGACATGACCCAAAACTTTTCCCCAGCTCCTATTCGCTGACGATCGGTTAAACCGGATTAGCTTTAAACGCTGAAATTCTCTTGTCTTTAGCTTATTTAATTTGTAAAGTTATGGGCGTTTATTATTTTGTCCTTATTTCATTGCAATTCCCTTCATTGGTCTGAATGAACCAGATATTGCAATATAAAATGTAATTGCAAGTTATTTCACATGTCTCTATAGACTTAAAAGAATGATAAATGTGCCTTGATTATCAAATATCCATTTTTTGGATTAGGCTTACAATGTGAAAATATGGCAAAACAGATCTACTTTTGAAATTACATCTTGCGTACAGGCCCCAATAATAAAGTACCCGTTATGTGTTATACTTTTCTCGTATTGTTTGAGTGTTTCTTATTTGGACAATTGGTCGAATAAACCATGAGCCAAGCGAAATTAATTCAACACAACCCAGCGTCCAGAAATGGCTTCAATTGAGTTGTCAAATTTGAGTCTGAATTTCAGTCACGATTTAAAGAGTAAAAAAAATAATGTGCATTTTCGAGTCATATCGAGTAATTGGCTTTGCAATAAAACGCTGTTGGCGATTGCGTTGTTAGCGGAAAGCTCTTATAAGTTGTCAACTAAATGCTATATGGACATATGATCTAGTAACAACAAGACGTGTGACTATTTTTCAGAGGAAATCCTTCATCAGAAGTCAATTGTAGAATAGAAACGACAGAATCACCTCACCTCGCTTGCATAATGCCGTGCATTCCATATCTGACACAGGACGTTATCAATTGACATGCATAACTAAAAATAATACATATACCAGAAATTCTTATATTCGGAATAGTTGAAAATACCTTGTACATTTGAAATATATCTAAAGTGTACTAATCTATAACATGTCTAGCTAAATGTCGTTTACTTTGGTCTGTCGATGGAATCCCACGAGCGACGCAATTGACGTGATTGAGAAAGATCCATCGACCGACTTGCATTGTCTGGCGTTTTAAAAAAATGATTTCTTCCTATGAAGTATAACGTCCATAGGTAAAGATTAATTTGAATACAATTAAGGGGAAGGCTCATTTGTTAGTGAGCACTCATTTGTTGGTGAACACTATTACCATCCACATATAGCATATGTTGTTTAGTTTTAACAGAGGAATCCTTTGGTCGGAGATGTCTTCCATTTATAGAGACATGATGAATACCTCTGGCGGCGTCGTTTGGATGAAGTACATCTTCCTGCAAATACGGTTCATGATGAAATCACGACGATAGATCAAGACACTCCAACGAATGTTAGCTAACTGAAACCTGCAGATTGCAAAAAGACAAAACAAATGTTCAATAGGTAATTATATAATAGTTGTATTTTGTATTTGTAGTGAATAATAGCAGTAACAGTAACACCAGCACTAGTAATAGTACCAGAGGGCATTGCAAAACAGAAGTAGAATGCTAACAACAAAGAGAAGGTTAAAATTAAGACGATTTTTATACCATAATGAAATGGTTTATATTATTGATATTGATTTTAATTTGTTCAAGCAATTGGTCAAAAGACATTTTTCAAGTCTCTTCTATTGGGCTAGTCTCGCATTTTTTTGTCTGATCTCAAGTAGCATAAGTTCATTTTGTTTTCCTAGTATTTTTCTCTTCCCTCTTTCTGCATTAATAAAGGACCCAATGGAATTAAGCTTTTTAAGGCTATCATTGATACTCCTGTTCGTTCATTACTGATATTATTATGTTCTTAAATTTTTAGTGCAATATATTTATGAAATGTATCATATTTTTTGCATGCTTTTTGTCATTGTATGTATCCTTTTGAATATACCTAATAAATCAATCGAAACCGCAAAAGGCTAGTATTGCTTTAATTAAAATAACGATTTTTTTTTCCAGATCACACACACATGAAATAATTTGCAGTCACCCCACCGGTGTATGAGAAAGATCTTATCTACATGCAATGATTAATGCTAAATATATAGTTCATTGTTTTATCAGAAATTAAACTCCTGACCTCTATTGTCCTTTGTAATCGAGACTCGTACACATTACATTCACGTATCGACCTTAATCTATCAGATTATAAGCAAATTGGGTCATACATGTACAATAAAAATCTGCTGCAAACGCACTTTTTGTAAAAACCGTTTTGGTATCCCCATTTGCTTACAAACGCACATAAAAATGTTCTGCCTTAATTGTTACCAATAACATCTGATATTATGACTATGATAACATATTGGTTTAAGAGTTTTTAACTGATTTTGAGCGTATATAGACCTACCTCTTCCCTGGGCCTACATCACATAAAATCGTTTTATCCAGATCTGAGATTTGACTTGCAATTGTATGATTTGTATCAATCTTGTCCACGATGTCTTGTGTAAACAATATAATCAGGGTTCCTCTCCAGAACTACATAACATTACAAATCTATTTTTCGCTATATGCATGAAAGCTAATAACAAATGAAATAGCTCAAACGTATATAGGCCCCGTTCAGGTAATTATGTAGGCTTATGTAGACTATATTCGTATGTATCATGTAATTTTATTGTTGCCTCAACTTAAGTTTACAATATGCATGCAAACGCAAATTATACAAAAACGAACTGCCTATCAGTCTACTTTTTATGTTTTACCGTCTCTAAAATTTCATTAACTGTTTTAGCGTCATCACTTTTCAAACATAGGTTTAGACAAATTTAGAGTCGAATTCTAGGCCAAGCCTATCTGTCGTGCCAGAGAAGGTCGTGCTTACCTGTTCACGATGAGCTCGACGTGAACATGCCAACGGATCATTTGTTGCCCAGATTTCTACCTAACTCCATCACGTCTGTACTTGTATATCGACGATGTGATCCACATATTATTGGAAACGTGGTGCCGATTTTCTCCGATTCCATGATAGCTGTCTGTGTGGGTCCGAACAGGTTTCTGTATAGTTATTTAAAAAAAAAAACAATGTTGGAAATGTTCGCATAGTTTAAAAACGCAAGAGAAATTTATCTTTCCTATGGAATTTTGATAGAAACTAACAGACAACTGTAACGTGATGAAATAAACGATTATGTAGCTAAAAATACTCAGAAATTAAACCAGTGACCAATTTGTCCGTATTTGCCTAAAATATCGTGTCAAAAATATTTGGTACGAGAGAGAGAGAGACATTGAACCACACGTGTGAGTTGTTGCAGCACTTCTCCAGTTTTGAAAAGGATTAACTCGTGGTCGATCGATGTCAGTGACATGACACATGCATTCGTGGAAATAGGAGTAAATAAACGTCGTCTGCTCGCCAAAGCGACGAGAGCGGCTATTTGCAGCATCAAGTAGAATTGTGCATATTTGCGCAATGCGAACTCTACAAATGTGCTGCAAATTGATAAACCATAAGTATTGTTATGCGTTGACTTTCGTTGATTCAATTCTACTCCTCAGAAACACACGTCAAGGACAGGTTACCTGCATTATTAATGCTACAATTGGCAGCATGTCACTAGAACAGCGTGGCATTTGCATTTGATATTATTATAGAGCAATCTCGCCTATTGAAAATTTCTTTTCATCAAATGATGATATCACTTTTCATTACAATAATAATACTTCATGATATTTGGAGTCGGTAGTTAAATGAGTTCAATTCCGAATTTCGCTTTAAAAATACTTTTGACTTCAAATTTAGACATCGATTGATAGTAATCAGTGCCGGTACAACAAATTATTTCACGAAAGTGGAACACACAGTTGTGTTATGACACACATAAACACAGCAAACATTAAATGTTGACACTTTCTCCTGAAACACTAAAGTATAGCATAAATAGCAATGTAGCAAAGCCGACTTCACGCGAGTGTATATAGCCTATCGGCCCCGGCAAAGGAAATTGTGCTTATTAACCGCGACTTGACACTGAATTGAAATACTCTTAGCCGTAAATCACTGACAAATTAAGGTCGCATAAACACATTCTTCCCCTACTTTCTACCTCTTTGGCTTCATCTACAACGTTCGAATTTCTGAGAATTGTCTTCTGAATAACATTATTGTGCAGCCTTACCCAAATGTTCAGTGATATTGTTGCCAGTATGGAGAATGAGAAGTTATGTTCAGGCCTAATGGTGGTAATAACATTTTTCAATTCATCTCTAATTTCAAGATTTTGTGTATTTTGTGTATGAGAGGAATATCGCTATTAAAATAATAGGCCTATGCTGTGTAGGCGTTTAGGTTTGATGATTTGTTTATTTTGTTTTATTAACCTTTCAATAAGTAAAGACAACATACATACGCAACCTAAATTTCCTTAGACAATTGAGGTCAGTATTATTCACATCGTATCAGTTGAACAGATAATGTCCTTTATTGTTTTACACATACAATTTTTAATTTCTGCATTCAATGGCACATAAATAATAGTCATTCCACACATAGTGCACGAGAGGTTACCGATGCATACATATATATCCGATGAATGTATGTAGTTATGTATTTTCCACCTTTTAGTTGTGAGTCATACTTTCGGTGGATACCGCAACATACAGGGTGCTTTGCTCTAAGCGTGCTCAGTTATAGCAGACTTTCTAAACTAAGTAGAAAGTCGGCCATATATACAGGTGTGGAAATAAAACTTTATTTTAACCATTCAAAACACGATTATTGGTATTGCCGGTTAGGCCTGCAGCATGTTTAATGCTTACAAAACACTACTATATTTTCCTAATTAAAAGAAATATGAAGAGATTTGCAAATCCGGATCGTAATCCTGACGTGTCCCAATTCTTCAGAGAGGTCTATTTGTGTGCATGTATAGTGACATTTTTAAGTATGTCAATTTTCTGTTTAACCCTAACAGTCCCGAGAGGAAGGGAAGGGGTAAAGGGATAGAAGTTAAAGGAGGTTTGACATCCGTGGCAGGATTCGGACCCGGGGCCTTCGGTGCCATGCTCATAAGCAGGGATGGCAAGCCACGAGGGAGTCGGCCTGGCCAGCGATTTCGTGCCCATATGAGTGTTGGTACGATGACGTCATCACATCTTTTTGGACTCAGTGCATTTTCTATAGCCTCAACTCATTGAGTTTTAGTGAGTTTGGTAGTGAGGGCTAATGAGCGCTGGCCTCTTTATGACAGCGCTATATAAGTCTTATGTATGTATGTATGTATGTATGTATGTATGTATGTATGTGTGTATGTATGTGTGTGTGTATGTATGTATCATTGTGTGTATGTATGCATCATTGTATGTATGTATGTATGCATGTTTGTATCATTGTAAGTATGTATGTTTGTATCATTGTAAGTGTGTATGTTTGTATCATTGTATGTATGTTTGTATCATTGTATGTATGTTTGTATCATTGTATGTATGTATGCATGTTTGTATCATTGTATGTATGTATGTGTGTATGTATGTATCATTGTGTGTATGTATGCATCATTGTATGTATGTATGCATGTTTGTATCATTGTATGTATGTATGTATGTTTGTATCATTGTATGTGTATATGTATGTTTGTATCATTGTATGTATGTTTGTATGTATGTATCATTGTATGTACCTATGTGTGTACACAAAAAACAAAAAGTGGGTTTTGGCTGTCAAGTTGTAACTATATATCTTGGGTGGTAAAAAGAATATAATCCCAAGTAAAATCTGAGAATGTTAATTCAAATCCACAGATAAGTGTTTTATTAACTTAACTTTAAGCCTTCCACAAGGTGTTGAAATATTAGAAAGTATGCTTGTGAAAGTCGTTTAAATTATTGGCTAAGCACCTACTTGTTGGCTATATTCTAATTGATCTTCACTGAGAATTTTCAGTATCCCAAGTCATGCAAGTTAAGTAGGATTAACATTCAGTATTATTGTATTAGATATGAGAGGTGAGATTATTTAGTTTTGTGTATACAACAACAACACCATATCCATCATTCATTCCTAATAGTATCTAACCACTCACATATCAAGGTAAATCCTCATGTCTAATTCTATTTTACATGTGAAACCATCGCTTAAAAAGTTGGTATACTATAGCTTCGGCTTTGAAAATTGCAAAGAAAACGCGTAAATATCAATCAATCAATCATCAATTACCGTTATATACGCCAAAATCAAAAATTTGTTCTAAGGCGCTGAAACACAAACAGTATATGATACCATGAAAAAGTCACTACTGATAAGCGATCTGGAAGAGATGGAATTGAGAAGTGTCTGAATGAGTTATGGATGCAAGCAATTGTTTTGATGTCTCTTGAAGAATGTTCACATTTTTTTGGACGTCACAATAAAAAGGACCGGTCAGCGAAAGATATTCTTTGAGTTCTAAGTTCAACAAGCGTGTCGATGAGGGAGAACGCAGACAAAATCGGCGACTGTTGCAGATGAAGCATGTCAGATATAGCTTGGTGTTTGATTTGGAAGTGCTTTGTAAACCGACCAGAACTTGAATTGAATGCGGTAACTTACTGGCAGCCAGTGAAGTTCAAGATTCCGGTGTGATGGAGTCATATTTACGCTCTTGGTGATACCCTGTGTAGAAGTTCTTTGGACATTCCTGAATCTTTTAACAGAGAGGTTGTTGATGCCAATAAGGAGGCTGTTGCCTAAGTATAATCATAGGCTATATACATTTCATAATATTGCAACCTTTTGTTTCTCAACAGGCAAGGATTTCATTGAAAGGGGAAAGCAATTATTTTATTATAAGATAGGGAGCCATTTTGTTAATTATAGCTAACACAATTTTGACATTCGACTACCCAAGGTATATTTCAACGCTACAGGTCATAAGAGGTTGAGCTAACTAAAAGAAAAGCCCGATTCATAATACATTTATGGTTCTACAGATTCTGCAAGCGTCGTTGAAAAAAGAGCGAAGCATGTCGGAAAAAAATCTAAATTCTCGGAATTGTCCCCTTCATTGACTTTTATTTCTGAAATATTATGGTAATATTTTGAGGCTCGGTCTTTCATTTAAAAGCAATTTTCAAAGAAAATGTTGTTTATTTTGTTTTCGCAAGATGGAGTTTACTGGAATTTCGCATAATTATTTAAATTTCGAGGGCCAAAAGTACTGACCATAGATTTAAGTTTCTTTTTCCCCCGAAGCCGGAAAAAATGGCCGTTGTTTTACGGAATTGATAGCCGCATATGAAAGTATGACGTATAGGGTTTCAGCTGTACAGTACTAAAGGTCCAGTTTGCCAGCACCAGCCGCGGGTCGTTGAACTACGCTGCAATAGGTCGTCAGACGCGAACTCCTGGGATGCCGTAATGACCATAGTTTTAACCTCCTATAGAATAGATCATGAACTAATAACTATGCCCAAACTAGGTGCCAAAGTGTAATGGCCCTAGTTTTGGAAAATAGGTGGTTAAATGATGCTCAAGAATTTTCTCCTGGGGCACCCTGAGTTAACTGTTTTTGTCCAAAGTGTGTTTATCAGTTTGGCGTCCTTGCGTTGCGATCTCGACGCAAGATTTGATCCATTGAAACAAAAGATGGTAAACTTTTGGGTTATGATGATAGCAGAATATAGATCTGATGATCAGGGATATATAACAAGGGCTTTCAATTTAAACTTTGTTGTTTTTGTTGTTGTTTTGGAGAGGGGGGTTCGTTTCAACAAACCCTTGTTTATTTAGTCTTAAGCCTCATGTTTTGCTCTTCACCGTTTTAGCGCAGGTGGTCTCCTCTATCGCTTAGGCACGGAAGGCACCTGGGCTTTCTTCCTAACATGTCTATGTTAATAGTATTGAATAAGTAATCTTTGTGACGCTTAAGAGCACGCCAGTGTTGTTGTGTCGTTAATACTTATACCTTATCCTTATACTTATGTAGCCCTGAGCCACATCGCGGCCTTACTTTGTCATCAGAACATACATGTTGAATCAAAATAGTGATTGTGTTGTTAAGGTCAGTACCCTTATTATTACTTTATAATGTGGTTATTGCGTCGTCTATGATTTCATTAACAATGTGATACAAGCTTCCCAAAACGATGTGTAGTTGTGTGACTATGTAGACCCAACATCCTGCAGTTAAAGGTATTGCGCCAAAACCACTATGTTTTTCATTTCTATTCCATAAGAGCTTAGCCTACCCCAGCGCTTTCGCATAATTATGATGACCGTACTTCGACCTCGGCAGCAGATCCCTAGAAATCATTAGGTTTAATCAGAGAACTCTCTGCCTGTTCATTATATGGGGCCGTGCACAAGCCTGCGAATTATATAATGATATAGGCTATGATTGTATATATATATATATATATATATATATATATATATATATATATATATATATATATATATATATATATATATATATATATATATATATATATAATACTGTACCCTAATATTAAATGAATAAATTCAACTTACTCTGTAGGCGTAATTACAACCTGTACTGTGATGATACAATAGTCGTATTTGAGGAAATGTTTGCACCAATACTACTCTATAAAAGTCGGGATTTTATATTTATTTTTTTCTCCACCCTCACTTGTGATTTTTTGTTCAATATGTACATTGTAAATGGTTGTTTTGGGCTGTTGTGTAATACGTTTGGGTCACTTTGTGTATTTTCATGTGTTTTCTTTCATTTTGTTGCTGTATGTTGATTCGTCTGTGATTTATATTAAACGAATAAAACATTTAATGAAAAAAGTTTCCAAAAAGATGTAAAAAGAAAAAAAAATGTTACCACAAATATTTCTTATTTCTATTCATATCCATATGTTTACTTTGTAAAATGCGTTTCGCTGTCTGTTTGGTATGTCTATATATTTTTAAAGGTTTATCAATGGTTTACCATACAGACCACAAGATAATAAAGCGTTTTGTTTACACGCAATGAATCAGATTGATCTTCCGATGTCTAATACTCCCATATAATTTACAGAGCCTGTGTCATACCAATGCCGGTTCCACATTTATTGCCCTTTGTTATAATTTCTATTATGAATTTTAGGCTCAAGTTCAAGCTTGTTGTAATCAAAGGTTTTATCACTAGGCTATTTTATGGTAACCTTAAGACTTATATATGTGATTCATTCCCTGAATGTGTCCCTATTTTCCACCGTTTACTGGCTATACATAGTAGTAATCTTTTGTACACTATTTCTGTGTTGAACTTATGTAAAGTAAATTGGCACCAACATTCATATGTTACGAAAATAACGAGCAATATGATTTCTGATCATATCTGGACCGATATTTGTTAAAACAATTTGCACCATACAAGATAGATCACACAACAAACTTCGCGATATTTAGATACTTGGCCAAGCATCCCGGACTCTTTTGTCTCAACCAGTTTTCCAATGTCTTGCGTCTAATATGTGACCGCCCACTGCACCAGTACCGGGCATTTCTTTTCGATTCAACATGGGGTGCGGCCGTAGGTCCCACAAAAAGCCCGCAAGAAACGTCTTTGCAGTACGAGGAGTCGATTCAGTCCTATAGCTAGAGCAAAACATAAAAAAACCAACGCCTTTTGCGAAATCATGTGGTTGCAATGCACAACGACTTGAATGCAAGTGTTCCTCGCCTTTCTAGTTTCGGCATTTTCGTTGATGTCAAGTGCCACATGACGTTTTCTCATTCACTATTTAACAAGATTTGTTTAGACAATGAATTCTAGGAACCTTAAACGAACCAAAATCTTCACGTTTTTAGCGATTGCAACTTACCCGTCATGCTTCATGTTGGCTTGCACTGGGGTTTTCCAGATTTTCCAAACCGCCGCTTCAAGACGGGATAGTTCAGACCCTTAGAGTATGATCCCAGGTTGGTAATGTAGTGACTAGTTGTATGTTAAACTAGAAATCCGACTCTATGCTACCTACATGGTAAAGTATTTCTATCTAAAAACATTTCACTAGTCAGTCGTTGGTAACCGGTCGATAGCGTCCGTCCCGCCCAGCCACTGACAGTGGCGGGGCCCGTCGCTGGCTTGGCCGATCCGTTTGCTAGCGGGCGGTCTCCCCCAGAGGTAGATTGTCTGAGAGCCTTTTTCTCGACTTGCCGGTTTTATACCATGAAGTTATTTTTTTGCAAGGGCGTAAGTGCAGAAAAGTTCACGGTCGAGAGCCACCCGGCGAGCGAACAATAAAAATTCAGATTATGCGCGAAAAATCTATGTTTAAATTGGCCGTCGCCTGACCGCGAACCCGTTGTCCGTGTCCATCCTGGAGGACAAGTACGGAGCGCCCGACGTAAAGAGAGATCCTCCTAGAAACACAATTGCGCAAATTGGCCACGGAAATCCGCGAACGTTGACCATCCAAATGAGGTCATGTAACTTTCAAGAAGCCGGGTTATTTACAAGCTTTTAACTTCAGTGTGGTCCACATACGACAGGCCGGACGAAATGACACGGTCACTATGAACCAAAGCATTCTATGAACTGACCTTATAATAGTTCTGTTATTTCAACTGAAGAATGCAGAACAACATTCACAACAAAGCAATCTTGTTCCCATTCCTCCGTGGCTATATTCCATTCTCATTTAAGTTTATGCGCCTACAATTCTAGTATTTGAATTGAATTCAATTGAACTTAAAGTTAAATTACTATTCATTTCCACATTGTTTTTCATAATGTTCATGGATGTGTTCTCAATTATTTCTTTATTTACTGTGGGAACTCGTCACATTCATTGTTTCCCACATTGTACCAGCTTTGTCACAAGCAGTTTGCGCGTCTGTATCGCTTCTTTACTCTTATCTCCATGAATGGTTTGATACTTTATTACATTTAATTATCCAATTTGCAATTCCATGTATCCATTAGGTGGCAGAAAGTTCCAAAGACGACAGATAAGCGACAAACTTAATATTTATAACATTTTCTTTGTCCCTAATCCATATTTATATCATTAAACTGACCTTATAATAGTTCTGTTATTTCAACGAAATATATTATATGTCATAGATATATATTATATATATATATATATCTCTATAATATATATATATATATAATCTATCTATAATTAAATGGGGGAGAGGAGAGAGAGAAAGAGAACACAATGAACACGTAACCAACATATTTTAATCTTTGATTTTTTAACTTTCCATATTGAGTATTGAAGAACCCGGTTAGAAAGCCACAGGTCAACATGGACGAATATGGTCATGCCAGGTTCAACTGTTTATCAATGTCAACTTGCTACAACCGTTATTATTGCGTAACTGGTCAAGTTGGCAATAATTCCGGTATCGTACCTACCCAAATAGAAAGGCACTCGACCCAATGGTACCACCTAGTTTACGGAATTTGGGTGGGTAGATACGATGATCACATTCGGCCAACTCTACTCTCCTACTGTCATGCAAATCAATGCACATTAATAAAATAATCATTATGGTAATGCTTTTCACGTGTACATATCATTGAGGAATATCAGACCAATTCCTGTTCCTGTACTTGCACATAGCACTTGCCAATCAACCAATAACCACTTCCCTAAAACTTGTGTTTTATATGCATTCCATCTTTGTATGGAGGACTTTTGGATATTTGGCATTCAACAAGTTCCCGTACACTCACAACTATTTGCTATTTTGTGATGAAAATACCATTATATTCATTTTTATTCTTCCTCACGCAATTTGTGGGTCACTCTGACAGAATTGGAACCGCCGCAGAGCTTTGGTTACTGCCACCCACTCCCCACCACAATGATGCAATTGTAATATTCCATGATGTACCGATACGGCGGTGAAATATTTAAGGATCAGGGCCAAGGCTTGGAAGAAGGACCACCCCTATTTGCCGTTGTGCCTGCCACGTACCCTTTGCCAATATGCAATACATGTTCAGCATTATCCCGACGTGGTATACATAACATAGGCCCCCTTACAACGCCTTGCAGCGGTATGCATCAGTGCAATGCAATTGGTTTCGGGTTGGGTTTTTGATTGTTTTACCTTCTTAAAAAAATGATATAACATATTATATTTCAACTACAATAGTGTTGAGAATTCACCGGCCCGCAATAAATCCATACCATAGAATCAGGATCAGTACATTTTCATAGCGTTAAACATGTTAATGACCATTCACAATGTTAAACAATTATCACAACCTAAGCAGCACAGACATTATCGAGAATTGGGGTAGGTTACGCATACCGGAATCATTAGCAGCTCAACTCGTTCCGTTATGCATCCCCCGTGTTGATTGCGATCCGTTAAGAGTAACAATCCTTCCGTGTCCCCGCTTTGCTTCATTCGCCTTTGTAGTTACATTTTTTTGTTTTTGTTTTTGTTGTTGTTTTATTTTTTGACAAACAACTGCTGGTGCTCAGGAGTCAGCGCGACTTATGAGCTTCTATGCGTTCGATATGAATGTGAGCTACGAAGTGACGTCGGAGTTAACGGTTATTTTATAGATGCAGATAAATCCGTACCTTTCCTTAAAATGAATTCATCAGATCATTAAGCCTTCAGCCATACTTAACTCATTAATTAGGTCAAGATCCATTTAGTGTCATGTACTGTCTGATGCCCCCTTTGAAAAGTCACTTATAAGACAATGTCATTTTCTTATAATCAGTGATAATGCTTTAATTCTAAAGAGTTCTATTCGGTTCATATATAGAGTAAGAAATCTTCAATTAACATGATTTGATCAATTATGTTTTGTTGGCGCCAGGATATAAGTTAATACTTTTTCCCTTTTCATGATTCGACCAAGAACTTTTCAACTGAGTTCGGACTGAGCTACCACTGGCCATCGGCGGGCATTATCCCAGTTCGGACATGGTCACTTAAGGTCACGCAATGGCGTTCGGTATAAGAAAAAAGTGCGATTTGCCAAATCGTGGGTTGTAAGTTGTATAGAGTAATTCAAGCCGATAAGTTGGTACTCTTTACACATGCACTCTCTCTATATGCATGACTATTTTGAATTCGGACGATTACAGTGTGTTTCAATTCAATATAAGCCTACTGAGCTGTGATATTTCGTTATAATTAGATTAAATCTAATAATAAAACCTTGCATTCTATTTTAAGAAAGATAATCGTCTAATTTCAATTTGACAATTGCGGTTGCTTTAAAGATTTTTTTCTGTTGTCATTGATAAATATTTTCAAGAAATCAATAGCTTAAATTACACATCAACACTTCAACATTATGAACAAATTGAGTAATTAAATTTTCATTTTGGCTGTGCACATTATGGATAGCGTAATGTCAATCAATTCACACCACGCGTCCTTAAACGATATAAGTGCAGTTCAATGAGTCAAGGTAAGTTATGTTTTGGTCAGCTTGAATGTCAATACGAAAATGCTTTGCAATATTAAAGGATATCATTGGTGTATTGTGTTCAAGTACCCAGCTTTTGTAGCACCTCCCTTCGTATATAATTTCTAATATCACACCAAGGGTAGTGGTAATTAAGCGGAAACATTTATTTTGGTGGGAAGAAATTAATGTTTTATATCAGAAACTGTAATGCGAAGGCTAAAATATGAATCTCAAAATACACACACAATACATAGCCTTCGTGTCGTAGTTGTCTTTATGTACCAGTAGAATTAAAAACATACTCAGGGTAATAATATGTTATCCTTTATGAAGGATACATTTTGCAATCAACATCCCAACTTCTTGCAAAACAACTTCTACTGATTAAGTAACTACATTTACATAATTATAATTAAACTGATATTGATAAAACATTAATTTATTTGATAATAAAATACTTTTCAAGACGATGTGAGAAAACTATAACTGAGTCATCGACAAACTCCACGTAAAATTATAAATGCGTTGGGTTGCAACTTGCTTGTTACATTCATTCGTTTGTTTAGAACTTTATGAAAGTAAAACATGTTTTCAAAACAAAACTCAATAACATTATCAGTATGTTCATTCTGTCACACTGCAAAAACGGGTGTTAAAATTTTAACACCAATTCGGTGTCAAGCTTATCGGTGTTAGTTTCTGGTGTTAAGATTTAGGATTTAACACCGCTTGGTGTTGCTGCACAATTTTAGCTGTTCATTTTGGTGATCTGCTTATGAAATATTAGAGATAAGCAGTTACACTAGAAGCAAACAATAACTAAATCAAACATTTTCTATTAAAATATCATACGTTACAAATATAAATGTTAACACTAAAGTTTGGTGTTAATTAACACCAGAGGGTGCAGTCCCGTATCAATTCCAGGAGAGTGTTGAATCAACATAGGTAGTGTAAATTTGTCACTGGCAGTGTTAAAAAATAATTAACACCAACATTTAACACCAAGCAGTGTCATATCATACATTGTAACACCATCATTATTGTTAATATAACACCAACATGGTGGTATTTAACACCGGAATGGTGTGAATCTAACACTAGTGTGTGCGGTCGCCTATTGATTTCAGTATGGTGTTAAAATTAACATCCATGGTGTTAAAGTTAATGACTCAGTTTTTGCAGTGTATTAAATTTTAGGCTTAAGATAACTCCTTTATGTGTTGTCAAAACGTTGATGATTGTTCTAATCCAATGCTGTCTAAGTTGGACAATACTATGTGTTGTTGATCATACATTCCTAATTCCATCTTATTAGTGTGTTAAAATGCAAAAAATTTGGACACAGTACCTGTTCGGGAGAGGAGGCATTTTGTATGCACAGAATCAATAACATCTCAAGAGGCCAAACTGAATATGTTTTACGTTTTCCGTCTGGGCCTATATCATACACACATCGCTAATAAGAACGTTAATGCCGATATTTTGCCAAATTGGTGTCTTTGTATTCTATAATTTTCTTTGATTTTATTGAAAAACTGTTGCATTCAACATTTGCTGGCCATGATATTGTTTGTTGAAAAATGACAACTTACCCCTGTTTAATCTTCACTTGCGTCCGATTAGCTCTCGCCAAATTGGTGCAGCACCTGAACCTGTCATTTAAAATAAAGGTAAAATGGTGGTTGGATTTAGATTCATATTGGTGGTTCTCTATGCAAAAAAGTACAGTCCCATATTTGTAGTTTATAGCTTTGGTAACGGGTCTGCAGGTACTGATTTCTGGGGTCATATCTTAACAAATATTGACTATACCTTTATGAACTTTTCAGGGGCATTAGCTCACAGTCCTATCTTATAACAAAAAAAATAGTCATGTGCTTTTGTTCACAACTTATGGTGCATGGGATCAAGTGTTTTGCGGTTTTTTTGGGGGAGACACTGTAATTTATTATGTGTTTGGTACATTTTGCATTTTTTCATTCATTTGTACAGGGCAAGTGAAATTCCGTAACGTATTATGTGTAGTAAGTAGCTGTTGTAACAGCCAAATGTCAAATATCACATGTGGAAATCATTTTAAGAGTATTCCCGGGGTAAGGGGGGTTCCGGATGCCCTTTCCATAATAACTAATTAACAATATAATAATTTGTATTTTTTTCACCATAAGAAGCGTGTGCAAAAGTTAAATAATTGCAAAAATAGAGTTTGAAAAAAAATAATGTTTTTCAGCACTAAATAACAGGTCTAACATTTTATGGGGTCCTAGAGACCCCTCCTATCCATTTAGTATGAATGAGCTCGTGCGACTCATTATAGTACCCATTAAAAGCACACAAATGATAGAGGATGATGCAAAAATAAAAGGCCAAGTCATAATTCCTTTTAACCAAACATTTTTCTTGTCTACAAATCAGGCGGTGTACCCAACAACACATTTACGTGTCGTCTTGGCACACAGCGTCGGCCATTCTTGAATCTTGGCAAACCTTGGCAAATCTTCATTGCGCTAGGGAGTTATCAACCACATTATAATCGGCTGAGCGTGGAATTAAACTCCACGTACACACATTGTCAGATAGCGTTGATTCGGATTTTTGTACATTGCGGTACACTGGAGATTGTGGCGCAAAATACTAATACTGGCCTATCGTACGATTTTACCACCAAAATATTCCTAACTAAATTGTCTAGTTAGCTGACTAGTTTACAATATAGGTTTATTTTTGGAAAAAGACGAAAAAACGTGAAAAATACGATCCATACAAGCAATTTTCTTACCTTATCAGCTGGCTCAATTCTCGATTGCTGCTGTCAAGTCATGCCACACGCCATGCTTACAAAAACTAGTGAGCTAACTGGTCTTTTTTGTCAGGAATCCGTTTCTAACATCAGATCGACCACCTGATTCGTTGATTTCGCCATATCCAAGGTACCACGAAACCGTTTTTTCATTCCTTGTTCAAGCTAATCGCAGAGCATTTAACACAGGGTTTGGCTGCTAGGGAGTCCCATGACGTAGCGCATGTCTAAGAATAGCCGGCCAATTAGCGATGCGGATACGGAATAGGTGGCGCTGTGTCCCAGCAGTAGAGATGCTATGGGAGCGTAAATGGTGTGCCAATTCCAAAAATCAAAACGTAAACGTGTGTTATATAGTTCATCGCGGCTGCGATAAAACTTGAGCCCATTCTATTTATTACCTCAGTGATAAAACTTCTTCAGTTCACTTTAATTCGCCATAAACTTAATGCAACCCAAAACGTCACTCAAAATATTTAGGTCATATCAAGGGTAGGACCAACAATAGATTTTAAAGAAAATTCCAAGAAGACAAAAATCTTAAAGTACGTGTGTGTTGTCTGCATGTAATCTGTACAGGTTTCTGCCGGACTTGCGTCTCCGTTTTCTAGAACAATTGATATTGTGTGCTATAGAGTTTATCCATTTCACTCATGTGTGCCCTCTAACAAAAGCTGCTCCTTCTCGGAATAATCATCATCCATATCAATTAAACACGTGACGTGACCTCAAAGAACCTGTGTTATTGGTTCAAAGTGTGACCTACATTTGGCGCGCTATAGACTGTATTCAATAGCCAGCCATGTTGGTGGACAAGATGGACGCATTCCAGTACTATACAATACATTCACCTGTCAATGATCCCTGTGCAACTTCGCTAAAACGTGATCGATGAACAGCTTAATGTATTGTAGTCCTGGAATGTATGCATCTTGTCCACCAACATGTCTGGTGGCTGACGTCATATTGAATACGGTCTATTTTAAATCATTTATTCAGAGCACGTGCGTGATGTTCTTTTAAAAGTCTTAAACAGACATTAGTCATGTTAGTAGTCGTAGTTAAACCCTCGTCTACCGAAGGGTGGTTACCACCTATTTTTTTCCATTTTTCTGGTGTGAAATGATTTAATGTAATTGTCAATTGACATTTTGCGCTCCTTTCCATGGAAAAAACAAACACTCACCGGGGTATAGGGTAAGTAACAGGGTGATCCCAAAGTGATGGATTTTGGTACCAATAGATCGCTATGGCCCTCTTCTTTCAATTGATAACAAAATGAGTACCGTAGAATGGACATGGCTAATAGTTTTGGTTCTGCTATCATCTTTGCTGTAGTAGGTTGTCTGAAATAAGTTGTAAAAACGTTGCTGATTTTAAGGCCCTTCTAGTACGAAACATTAAATCAGTGAACCGAATCAGATTAAAAACTCAGATTGTTGAGAAATCGTGGGAATGTGACGTGGATGCTAATTTGTTTGGTACTATAACTTTTTAAGGATTTTTCAAATATCAAATGGCAGCTCAGGTCGCTATGGAAATCAAATTTCATAATATTGGACATGCGATACATGACTGGGAGATGGGCTGAAGGAAGAAGCTGGCCTATTATACTATATTACTGATGCTTGAAGAAAAAGATCATCGAAGAAAAATATTCAGACATACTGAAGTGAACATGCTACAATCACATCCACGATTTAAAACTAATTTTGGTGTTTAGAATGCACTGATAATTTCTGATTTTGCTAATAAAAATAAATTAGCATTGCATGCAGTTTCCCCTTTATAACTGCGACATCCACGTAGCTCTTGTACGCGAAAAGTGGAATTATCCTAGTGTTTGATCGGTCCAGTTGACCCTCACTATACATGAGCTTACCAAAATTCGTGATAAGCAAGGACAAGCTCATGTGATAATTACGGACGTTAGTAACTATGTCCCATTAACTTAAGCCGGGATCACCGGATCACTACACAAGGTGGACAGCAATTTCCTCCCCAAAAAACCATCTCAGCAAGTGGCAAGTAGTGTAGAAGGGTTGTCATCATCATCATAATCCATAAGTGGCACATTGGAGTACCCCAGGGTACGGTCCTTGGACCTATTACTTGTCAGGATTAATCTAAACGACTGCCAAAAGGAATATCTTCACAAGTAAGACTCCTAGCGGATGTTTGTAACCTTATCGTGAGATATCGTCCGAGAGGACAGGATAATCAAATGCAGAAAAAAATACAATACCTTGCAAATGTGAGTACCGTTGGCAAGTGTTACTGCTCTGCACGTCACTCACAGGAGGCAACCTACCCAGCAGATATATTTTATGAATAATAAACCACTTGGGACTGTTAAGAGTCACAATACATGGGGAGAGGCTAAATCACAAAAAGAACTGGATAGATCACATCAATAGTACAACCTCACATAGCAACAAGGGGTCTCGGCCTACTACGCAGAAAATGTTATACAGTGGGGCTCGTCAGCGGTGAAAGACTGCATATAACCTTAAGTCAGACCTAAACTGGAATATATTGTGCCAGTATAATAATCCCTATCATCAGCATCAAAATAGGCATGAAGCCGTCCCAGCACCATGCACCATTTGCGATATTTCGTCCTACAAGGATTTTCGACGTAAATCTAGCGTATCCTTGGAAGAACGTAGAGCCATTTCCAGACTACTCTGATTTACAAAGCTATTAATCTATTTTTGCCCTTGACAACGACACAGCTCCAAACCCCACGTCAAACGAGGGATATCAACACGCAAATCATTTTCGGTATTTTTCAACCATCCTACTGCATCGAAGCCTTGTTTTAGAATTCCTTTCTTCCCAAACTCCCAAATAACTTTAGAGAAGCAACTTCCGTTGACGCCTTAAGTCAAGTCTAAATGACATCTCTATCCTGTGTAGCTGAGATTGTTCTGGATCCAGTTACACTATTCAACATCGACCAATCCGTATCCAAGTAAACGCGGATGCAGTTAGACCAAACGAAGTGCCTTTTAAGCGGCGCTGTAACTGAATTGAATCCACCGGATATGACCATAACAGCAAGGAAGCCTGGTCTACCATCCGAAAGCTTCGAGGGGATCAAACAGAACCTCCAATGTAGCCAACTGTTACACCCAACCAAGTTGCCTACCAACTGCAAATGGCAATGCAGCAAGAAGCTCAAGAAGATCAACTAGACCATAAGAGGTATAGTGGCGACCCTGGTTTCACTCGCCCCTTCAACATGGCCGAACTGGAACCGGTATTGCTAAACTTCACCCAGGAACAGCAGGCACTTGACAACATCTTCACTGAGCAGCTGAAAAAATTTCGTGGACCACAGTACCCAAGAAAATAGAACACCTCGTGTCTGCCCAGGCTGTTGGAGCAACAATGCACAGACAAGGACCTTGCGGAATTCGTGAGCAGTCAGACATTGTACTCTGGCTAGATCATATTTGAGAACCAATGTGTGTGGACACGAGAAGAAGAAAGACTATCATCAGCAGTACCCTCATGCAAACAGTTATCCAAATGAAAGGTTTTGAGAAGGAAAGAAGCTTTAGAGAAGTCAAACCATCAAATATTTGAGTGGAAACCTACCAACAAAATCTTTTTGTTTGTTTGTTTGTAAGTGCTGCTAATTTTTACAGATTTGTTGGAGATGGTATTTCCATAAGATGTAACCATCCCAATTGTTTTCAACTAAGTGAAAGTGATGAGTAGTATAGGTTTATTCTGGACGACTCCTTTAAAGAATTCTATGGCGAATGAAACAATATTTAGACACAATGAAATGCCCATCTCACCCATTCATTTTAATATTTGAGTCTGCACAAAACGTGTAAACCTGGAAGGGTATGCTACATACATGGATAAGTACAATGAAGTAGTAAAATTTTGTCAAGACATTTAATATAGCTAGACACTTTTAGATACAAATAATTCGAAACCAGCAACATGTCCAGGGGGGTAGGACATGACCTGCTCGATTTTGGGCAGTGGGGATTTCCCAAAAACGGTAATTTGGGAAACTGCCACGTGCATTTACTATGGCAGTTTCTGTCTCGTTCATTACAAAATCTCCTCCTCAACCTTAGTCCGAAATTCTGAGTAGATCATGATAATTAAGGATAAATTAACTTAAATTATTGACTCAAAATCCGTCGCTGCAAAATAATGTCATTTCCAATAAGGCCATTTAGTTGCTGGATCCACAAGTCATTGGTAATGGCTTGTGTGGTTCAGGATTGTTCGTAGTGTGTGTTTCGGGGCCAGCGGTTGTATCCATGCACGGACGCTCCTGGACAGCGCCCGCCTATTTGAGGCTGGGGCGGAATGGGCACAGTCAGGGGTTTCCACCCTACTTTATTCGACACTGACTGCGATGTACATGTACAGTTGTGCTCCTGTACACGGGGAACCGACGCCTTAACGTCCCCTACGCAGGACGGGATGCTTTCATATCCATTTGCCAATTTCCAAGTGAACCATGGAGGAGAGCGGTATTCTGTATTTAATCAATGCTGTATACAGATCAAATCCAGAATTGATGTACCCGAATACAGTCCCAGCAAGTGCCACGACCCCACCGGGATTCGAACCCGGATTTTATGGTAAATTTGCGCCAGAGTCAAGCACCCAACCGCTAGCCACGCTCTTCTCACCACGGTCAATTTGTCTTTAGTCAAGTCTGTGTGTCTTTTAGTCACGTCTGTTGTGTATAACCGTGCGATATGCTTAGAGCGCCCTCCTCCTACGTTTAAGTCCCCCCCCCCCCCTTTTTTTGAAAAAGACTAAGCACCCTGAAGTTGATGCCGTTTTGAATTCACTGTTGCTGTTAGGTGTTGTAATGTCCTACACCCCCCCCCCCCCACAGCCGTTAAAAAAGCACATGATACAGAGTAGTACGATGGCCGGCCCTACGCCCCCCCCCCCCCAAAATTCCAAAAAGGGCAAGGTGGCCCTTTTTGCTGAAATTTTGATAAATGGTCCAAATTTTAGAGAAATTTTGACCGAAAGGTCCCCTTTTTTGATAAAAAGTCCCAAAAAATACGCATTTGGGGGGGGGGGGGGGGGCTAGGTCCACTTTACCAGTAAAAGGTCCACCTTTCAAAAAGGATCCACTTTTTCGAAGTCACGCACGCGGTGGTCCCCCCCAAAATAATCCTACGTACGGCCCTGGCGAGGGGTATAATGTGATTAGGCCCTTTTATCCTCCCATTGTTTTTCGTGCGCGAATATCTTTAATAATGTAAAGGGGGAAATTTTGTAATTATGTTAAATGCCAGGGTTTAAAAAATCTGAATAGTCGAGAGATCCATGTTCGTTCGGTAGGTGTAGGTGTGTAAAATGTGAAACTAATTTGGTCGTCTTAGTCGCTCGTAATTTCTCACAGAATCGGTTCCCTCACAATTAATAGGGCAGCAGCATTAATGAATAGATACTAAACTTCTTAGCATATCATCTAATTGGCTCAAATTGGTTTGTCGAAAGTTCATTTGCGGTTCCGTATAAATGTGTAATTTAACTCAATATGATCTCGGACATGCTGCTGGCCTTATATGAACTCAATATTTTAGAGTGATGGTACATTTTTATTTATTATTCTTGTATACAATGATTGTGCCAATCGTGTAATACTTTACATATTATAATAACATTGAATTTAATTGGTCGTTGTATATACTTTGGCGTTGTATATTATTATAATTGTATCATTGTGTATACTTTACGTTTATATTATTATATAGTTACTGGTCCTCATTGTGTATAACATAAACGTTTATAATATTTATTGTGTCATTGTTTATACTTTACGTTCCCGAATGTGTTCATGTTATTTTATACTACTGTATCATTTTGGTCTTGTTGCCATTACCTTCAATTTCAATCAATTTAGTCATATGAACTAAATTTCCATATTGATGTTTGGATTTATGACAAGAAACATTTTTTTCGACAAAGAAGCTCCTGAAAGTCACCTGGATACTTAACGGCCGACTCAGAGATTTCTTTAATTTTTTGTTTTTTTCAATTTCCAAAAACAATCGTGTTTTTTTTTGGCATGAAATTAATGCTTGGTCAATTGTACTAATCACTGTGTTGAATTGCTAAGCTTAAATCGAATTCCTTCATATAAAAATCACAAACTTTTGTTATAAATTCCGGTCCGGAATTTTTTGTGGGTATACACAGTATCTTATCTGGGACGTAATACTACCACAATAAATGCTTACTCTAGCTGCATCAAAACGAAAAAGCGATTCATCTCAAATTTCGGAAGTGTGCATATTACGGTTTATTATCTTTATTCTAGTTTGACTATTTTTCATTATTACATACACAAAAAAATAATATTTTCCGCAATCTCTGAGTCAGACTTTAAACAGTCCCCTCTTGGAAATAAAGTGAACATTACGCTTTCATTCAATTTTTTTTTTAATATTATCCCCTGAATTCGCCTCAAACAGTAATCGCAGGGAGATTTTGTCTGGTCATGAGATATAAAACGTTATGGTCTGGCCTAAGCGGTTGAGCGGGTATAAAACCTTTAATACACTTGAAAACTAGACACTTTGATAGATGCAACTTGGTACTGTGAGTGATAGAGCATGTTGAGTGTATATGACCTTTGACTCATTAACATATTCAGGTTCCCATGTTTCATCTCTGACCGAAGTTTTGGCTGCCAAATTGGACGCCACAACAGCCCTACCAGCCTATTTTTAGCTTGACCTCAGATGACTTTTAACCTAGGTCATGTGATCCTTGACCTCGTTACACTCGTGGTTCTCATGCGCAATATATACCCAGGTTTGATTGCATTGATTTTAATTCCCTGAAAGCTTAACCTATCAACCTTCTCCAAAACAGCCTAACCCGACTTGAACCTCAATGATATTTGACATTGGTATAACCGTTGACTTCATTAATATAACATTACATAATTTAAAAGACAACATTGTGTTAATTTTTTCTGGATATAGTGATTCCCGAAAATAGTGATCACCGAACCTCCTTTTTACGGTCTCTATAAATGGGTTGTATTGACCTCAGATGAACCGGTGAACCTCAGTCTATGACCATTTACATTATTAGCATGCAGGTCTCCATGTTGTAGCTGGGACCAAATCAGACGACACTTGGAAATTTTAAAACTCAACATTTCAAAGATAGAGAGGAGAGGTGAGAGCGCGGTTCTCTTATAACCAAGAATCCTTATCATGTTTTAATTTGCACAAAATGAGACGATGGCGGCGAACACTCTTCATGTGTCCCACCTCTCATATTTGTAAAATAGTTACAAAATACGGTGCAAACCGCAGTCCGATTGGTAATTTGATGTGGGTACCTGGGTTTTGTAGTATATTTCGAACTCTCTATCGCCAACGGTTTTGATGAAAACACTTTGGCTTAAAGGGGATGGCCCGATTTCAGGATATGACGTTTTCATCTGATACATTGGCCTTCACCCCAAAACCCCATCTGTTAAGTTTCCTCGATATTTCATCCGTTTTAATAATGCGAGAGCTAAAAACGTGATTTTGTAAGCCCCTAGAGTACTGTGGTAAAATTAATCTTTGTCGAACCAAAATGGGTCACATTTTCTTCGTCCTATCACTTTCAACCAAACCACCTTTGGCTCTAAGATTCACAGGGTAACTGAGAAAAATTAGCTTTTCCTTCTGATAACCGAAATTTGACCACTTCCGGTAAAATCTGAGAGCTCTGGGGGTCGAGGCTATTAGCGTAATCGGGCCGATGGACCTTTAAATATTACATGCAGTGTAGAGTATTTTGCCAATATTTTGTGATTACGTGTGTGACGAATCTTAAGCCTGCTCCCTGCCTAAAAACAAAGGGCATGACCTGAAAGTTGGTCTAATAACTACAGCAAAATGAGTTTTCAGTGCTGCTTAGTTGTGGGGGTTTTTTTTTAATTTTTTAGGTTTTTTCTTTTTTTAATTAATATTAATGAGCCAATTTGTTCCTTGCTAAGACTGTTGAGGTGGTCAAAGAAAAGACGTTAAATTGTCTCGATCTATAATACAGAAGTGTCATCCACATAACGTTTCCATATACGCGGCGGATTAGGTGCAGTCAGAAAGGCTTCCAGCTCAAAGGACTCCTTACACAGTTAGCCACCGATAGAACGGGAGAACCCCTCGTTATCCCATCATATAGGTCACCTTCAAACATGAAGTACGTTTTTGTTAAAACAAACTCAACGCTGTTTCACGTCAGCGATATGGAAGGATGTCCCTGTCATTGATGGCGGGTCCTCTTGGTACGGTCCCATAGTAATGACATGGCTTTTTTTTCGGAGGGATAAGATGTCAATAGAATCTACATCAAAGGATACTAGCATGTCTCCGATTCTTTGAGGGTCACAGTAGATATGAACGTAGAGACATCTCGCGAACTTTACTGGTGTGCTGTTTTTTTCTGGTCAGAGGTGAAGTAAGTAGATCAACTCGCTTGGCAATGTTGTAGATCGGAGAGCCAATGGCCGAATGGCTAGAGCACCAGCCTCCAATAGTCCTACTATCGATAGTCTGGGTGTCGTTGTCGCGGAGTCGTAGGAAAAGTCCAATGTCACGCTCGATTTTCTGGATCGGATCGCGTGTTGAGTCGGGTGTGCCTAGTGGAGCTGAGAAGCTGCTTGCACTTATCCGAGATGCACTTTAGCTGAATATATAACAGTGCATGTCCAGAAATGGTTAGATCGAGGCACTTAACACGCGTCAAAAGTCCCACGGCACTACGGGGTTCTTACGGTCGCCTTTGCCCAGATACTTCATTTCGATTCGATGGCAAGCCCGGGATCGCAGGCACTGTCTAAGTTGGGGCACTTCCTTCGGAAGAACAGCGAAATTTAAGTCCGCCTGACTGCGAAGCCGATTTTTGCTCCACATAGGTGGCGGTTGGATAAATTCAATTCAGCATCCACTTTCACTGTCTTATCCTGTAAGAAGGTCAGGTCAAGAGTGCGTCGGACGAAGATCGCATTCCTCGACTGTTTTTTTTTTATTAAGAGAAACCCACACCGACCAATCTTTGAATTTGGCTCTCAGCCTCCATGTCGTCAAACGCTCCGTGCTTCGAAAACTATGGAAAAAGGAATATGAAGGTTGACATCCAACAACCTTTGAAGCTGAATACCCTTCAAAGTTAGTCCAGGACTTCGCCTCGCGACGCACCGATCTCTGGCTCTACAATGATCGTACTAACTAACGTAATGTTTCTTTTTAGCCTAAGTATCGAGTACTTCGAGTTTATCCGCAAATTTCTCCAGAAGGAGAATCGCTACGGGTACGGGTGTAATTCAAGACTACTAACGCTCACGGCAACAACTTCACGGCCGTTTTCTTATCACAGTGGTAGGCATATACGGCAGCTAAACGTTGTCTACCGCGGCAGACTACTGATACAGGTATACACACAGAACAAGTTGCCGGATTGCATAGCTGCAGATAGGACTTCCAAGTACACCAGTTTATTAAGTATACAGTGATGTGATGTAATAGCTTGTATATACAGTACCTTACCCAAGAGCTACCCTTGTAGTTCCCACTTATGTGGAAGAAGTGGGATATGGTGTGACCAGGGCGGGACTTTAAAGAAAAGGGTCCTGTCAGCAGCTTAAGGTGGGGGCCCTTTTGGGTCGTATAAAGTGACGCATGTCGACTTTAGTGCAAACTAAGGGGTGTCCGAGGGGGCCCATGAGAGCAATAATTAGGGGCGGCCCTGTCAGGCGCTGCTGACACTGCAAGTGCTGACTCTTAAATCCGCAACTGGTAGGACAGTACCGGAGTAGACACGCAGTACAACGTAGCTACCCCACGGTTACCACGACGTCATTTTGATAGTAGACGAAATGAGGGCGCTATGCACGTGTTCTGTTTCGCATTTTTGACGATTTTAGGAAAATCATAACTAAATTTTGTTAAACCCAGGACATCAAACAACCCCTGTACCCGCACCTTAATTAAAAAATGCAAATGTATGCCAGAAAATATATAAAAACACAAATTTGGCCATGAGAAATACCGCGCGCGCTGGTAGCCGGTGTAACCACGTAGCAAGCTACTCCGCGAAACCGAAAGTGGAGACAGCCGCTATGTGTACACTATCTGTCTTTGCAGCAAAAAATACACAATATCCTGCCGGCGGGGTTAATGTTAGGGTAGGTTAATCGTGTCTTACTCGGTATAGTGCATGGTTTGTTTGTTTGTTGCTCGTATCACAAGTCATTCGTAAGGCTTGTGGTGGTTGGCAGGATTGTTCAGCGGGTGTGATGATACGGGCCGCGTGTATCCATGATACGGACGCTCCTGACATGGCCCGCTATTTGAGGCTGGGGCGGATGGGAACAGTCATGGGATTTTCCTCCCTATACTCTTATTCGAACTGACTGCGATTGTACATGTACAGTTGTGACTCTCTGTACACGGGGGACACCGACGGCTTAATTTCCTCCGAAGGACGGGAGGCTTTCAATGATCCATTGCCAATTCAAGTGAAACCATGGAGGAGAGCATTATATTCTGTTTTTAAAAAAAAAAAAAAAAAAAAACCAAATCCAGAATTTGATACGTTACCCGAATAAATCCCAGCAAGTGCCACGACCCCACCGGATTCGAACCCGGGAATTTGATGGTAAATTTGTGCCAGAGGCAAGCACCTAACCGATAGCCCACGCTCTCCCACAGCGCATGGTAACTACCATGAAGAAATTGGCCGTGTAGTACACCCTAAAGACCCCGTTCCAAGGAACTCCAACTTGGAGTTAACTACTCTATTCCTTGTGGATCATATTGTTACAAGGTGTACATTACTGAAACCGACTTATCATTGAAAAAGAGAACCGATGAACACCAGAAAGCGACTAAGACTGGCAACACACAGAAAACGGCCATTGCCGAGCATGTGTGGAACGACCAACATAACATTGACTAGGACAAGACCAAAATTCTGGACAGGAACACTAATTGGTCTGAAAGGAAACTCATGGAAACTTTGTACATCAAGTCTACAAATTAAGTGTTACCTCAGCTCGATTTTCGGTCTTTCATTACAACAGCAAAAGTAAGCAGCCAATCGTACATAAATTGACAAGTAGCCTACTTCATGGACGCATGTTTTTATTGTTTGGTTGTTGGTGTCGTTGTTGTTTGTGTGTGGTGTGTGTGTGTGTGTGTGTGTGTACATGTGTGTATGTATGTGTGTGTGTGCATGTGGGGTATGTGGCGTGCGTTCGTGCGTGCGCGCGTGTGTGTGTGTGTGTGTGTGCGTGTGGGTGTATGTGGCGTGCGTGCGTGTGTTCGTGTGTGTGTGTTTGTGCGCGCGTTTTACATTTAAAATTAAATTAAAATAAAATGTTTTAACAATTTGAATGCTTTGCATCATTCTATACAACTAACCTCTTGTTTTACACCCGTGCTTCTTAGGTAACTGTCCTGGCCTCAGAAGATTGGCGTGCTGTTCAAGATGGCAGTTTTACCTCTCGTTTAGGTATGTATGAAGCAATTACTGGTGCTATAAATGATTAAAACTGACTAAAATGACAAAGTTGGTTAATCATTTGTAGAATTAGATTTTGCCGTGGATATTGACTCTCTTATGTATCGTTAGACATCTCTTAAATCTACTTTCCTTATAAACAATGAGCAAATTTAAGTATGGCACAAAGTAGGCTAAAATACCCCAGAAATGGGTTTCAATGAATATAGAGATTCTTTGTACACATGTCTCATGATAGGCCATGCATAAAATATACTGAGTGTCACATGCATTTGTATATTAGGATCCAAAATGCCCAAATGGACATCCACACTCCAACACCTGACCACATCTGAAAACCAGCCAACTGACACCCAACACTAGACACCTGGCAAACAAATCAACCATCGACACTGAAAATCCAACATTTGACCCTTAACATTAAATACCTGACATCCTGCGTCCTTCATCTGGAACCACCACCAAACACCCAACATTTTGACACCTAAACCATCTGACATTCAATGACCGACACCTGACATCAAATGCTGACACCTGATGTCACTTATACCTAAATTTGAATCCCAATTTTGACACATCACCAGACATCTGACACATGAGAAAGACATCTGACATGACACCCAACACATAGGATTAGGAAGTGGGGGCTGGGCAAACTAAGCCCCCCAATAATTTTTTTTTGGGGGGGGGGGGGCTCAATTACCTTGAGCCCCCAATCTTTAACACTTTTTAACCAAAAACATTAACGTCCAACGCTTCCCCTCCCCAGTGGCAGCGCCAGAATTTTTTTCGGGGGAAAACCGGGGGAAGTGATTTTTTGAAAACACTTTGAAATTGTAACAAATTTGGCCCCAATCGCTGATATTGCCCACATTTGGTGATTTTTTGGCCCTGAATCGCTGATTTTGCGAAAATATGTCATTTTTCTTCCGGCATGGAAATGGGAAATGCCCACCCCCTTCGCTGGCACCAACAAATGCCACCCCCACCACCGCTCAAATCTTCCTAGGCCATGAATATACACCACCACCAACGCATGTCCAAGAAATAAAGCCAGTAGACAGACCAAAAACTCATGAACTCCCCCTCCAAGAAAATGAAAACCATCTTAACACTATCTAAACCATCATAGCTCCGCAGCCAACTGTTAATTAATTAAAAATAACTGGACAGCACAATTACTTTGCTAGCTGTGACATGAGCCAATTCACTGTTTACTGGATATAATGTGTACAATGATATAGGATGCAAGATTCTGAAAACAAAATCATAAAACAGGGTAAAACGTCTTTATTAAAATAAATTACAGAAATTGTTGTTTCAATAATTGTAGGGTAATAGAACATCGCAAGACTTGTGCTTTATCGTTTTTGACAGGTTATGATTATTCATGAGTATATTTTCATTATTTCAAATATAGATTAATCCAATTAACCACCTCAACCCATAACAGCCGACTAACTTTTACTTTAACTGTTACGTGTTGAGAATGAAGAGAACGGGTGCTTAATAGCTTTTTGTCTGGTTAAGAATATTAATAGCGGAGGAACTTAATATTCACAGCGTAATTCTTGTTATAACGGCGTGGCCTTTCTTCAAATGCATAGAAATACGCTCGAAATCTAGGCTACCACTCCACCATGTTGGATGACTCACTCCTTGCATTAAGGTTGCATACGGATTAATTAACATGAAAAAAATAATGAAGTAATGAAAATAGCACAAAAATATTCACATTATTATAAACCTAATAATTATGCATTCGTTTCATTATTAAACTATCCACCACCAGGACTCGCCGGGCTATATCACTCCAATGAGTTGGATATGATGATAAGTCTGCATTAACTTAACCCTATGACTCCCAAAACTCACTAGCACTCAATGAGATGAGGCTAGAAAATGACTAGTCCAAAAACATGTGATGACGTCATCATACCAAAACCACTTCATTTGGGCACGAAATCGCTGGCCGGGCAACGACTCCCTGTGGCTGATTATAACCTAATCTGGAATGGGCCCGCGGAGGCCCCGGATTCGAATCCGCCACGGATGTCCAATATTCTTTAGGCTTCTATCACTTATAGTAGATTAATGAGATATTAGCACGAAATATGCAAACTAATTTTAATGCTCATTATTATGCATGAAGTCGTATCCAAACGATTACACATCAGGACTTACTACGATACGGGTACCCTACCAAGTTGGGTGTTGATCAGATGGCGTTGTTTGAGTGATTTGACAAACATACATCATCATGGCCCAAAAATCAATAATTGTCTATTTTAAATTAAAAATTTCATATAATTAATATCCTTCTTTTTAAAGGATTTCAAGTCATCCATATTTTCTGTGAAATAGAGTGATTTCATATAGATTAGACACTACTAGATTCCCTACCTTTATTTGAGACAGAAATAACTTAAAATGTTAAACAAGTGGTGATTTGTATATGCTAACATTTCAATACAAAACATATGTGGAATTTCATATTTGCTCCAATAGGAAATTAAACATTTTGCAATATTTGTACAAGAAAACAGTTCTAGGGCGTAATCCTTTCAGATGGGATATTGTTGATAGAAAAGACTTTACACCAGGCCAAAAATCAGAATTTAACAATTTTTGTAGGGATGCCTGTTTATGAAATCTTCGTTGCCTTTAAAATTTAGTGGATGTAATGATTAGTTTCAAATTTATCAAAAGTTTGGCCATTGTTTTCATGATTATTTAATTCATTTCCTTTCTAAAAATGTGTTACTTTTATAATGGCCACCCTCGATATTGACAAAGGTATGTGAAAGAAAATGTCACGACACATTGCAATATCAATCGCTTGAAGCCGACCGTGACAATCCCGCCAAATTCATAAAACCCCACCTGCATTATCAGACGCCAAAAGTGAAAAACCAATGGGAAATGGGATACCAGTCGTTTCATGTTTTTATTCTGTCTCTAATAACTCTAATATCTACTTAGGAACGTCCATCCTTGAAATCATAAAATACGTCGTATATACAAGGTCAAATAAGTAAGACAAGTAAACTGCCATTATTAGGTTATTGGTTAATTTCAGGAGGCCACTCGTTAATTTATTAGTTACTAACAATGAAGAAAATAGTGGTGCAATACATGAAACCCGCTTAACATCTGCTTAGCATTAATTCAGATATATGCATGGGATTTTGTTTTATTGGACACAATATTCAACATAAGTTATGTTAATTCTTGTAAATAGTCATTGCTACTTTGTAAAACTTCATGGGAAGATTGGCAAAATCAAAGAAATATGTTTGTAACAAATAGTTTCGAGGAAGAACAATGCGTAATGTTGGTAGGGTTAATGGTGAATCCACCAAACAATAGATTTGTGGTTTAAAACCTTGAAGTCGCGCATTTAAAACGTTTCCAGTTCTCGACAATCGGCGCGCTTGAGCTATTTTAATTACAACCAAATATGACCAAATTGGGTTTCAAATGACTATTAAGGTTCATCATTGTTTATCGAGTTATCGCACTCTCTTATGTAACGTGACTAGACTAAAGTCTGGTAACTATTTCCTTATCAACCGTGAGCAACGGTAATCAACTAAAGTCTGGTAACTATTTCCTTTTCAAAAGGCGGGTGACCATGGTGACAGCCTCATCCTCACCTCACCGCCATCAGATTTTGAATCCCGATGAAATTTTAGGCCGGAGAAATGTTTCTTTTAAATTGTATGGACGAAAGGGTCTCAAATATGGTCTATATGTGTTTTTTTCTGATATGCCTCCGTGCGAAGTAGAAGCATATATTAAATAATACAGCGTTCTCCGCAACGCTTGTTTGTCTACAATCGCAGTTTATTATTGGGGTTAAAGGTCACATGGAGTCATCGGTTCAATCTGTGTACACCCCATATGAGTCTTGGGCCAATGGTTTTTCCGAGTATAAGGTTGATTAAGCAATGGGTAAAAAAGTATTACTACATCCGGACACAAATATTCCACCAAAGAAATACATTTGCGCAGCAATGCTTACAGCATACAGACGACACAAAATATAACAGAATAACATTAAAAATATAGAAAATTCATTAATGTATGTGGCTACACCAAGCATTTTCATAATTCTGACCATTTTTGGCCATTACCGGCATTTGGTCATTTCATCAAAGTGCCATGACAATGTGCGTTAAGTGTGAGCTAATGTGATCAGAAGTCTATATCAGATATTATTATATTAAAGTGACAGGAGATTTTTTTAGAATACGAATTTCTCTCAAATTTCACTGGATCGGTTGTAGACCACTTACCGAGAACGTTTCGAAGGTTTATTGGACAAACAGGTGCAAAAGAAAACCGCAAACCTTGTTTTGGACTTGCCTGCTATCGCAATCGTTCCCCATAGAAAACCATGCTTTGACTTTCTGTCGTGCACGATAGAAAGTACTAAATCATCATCTTATTACATAAAGACGGCGTATTCGGCTTATTCACTTCAGGTGTGATCTAATACATTGGTAAGCATTCCAAATATGCAAAAAACCGGGATTCGAAAAACATTGGGGCGCTTCTTCCTAAAATTCTCCTCATGTCTCTTTAATATGCCAAATTTTCAAACGTAAAACAGATGAAACAGTCAGACCTTTTAATGACTAAGCACTCGGATGCACCCTGCTTCAACAGTAATTTGAAAATCAACATAATGAATACAAGACTCAGGGCTTTGGATTGTCCTTCCGCTTTACTTTGATCCCAAATCTTTGCTAATCTGAATATTCACACCTGGAATATTCAGACTGATTGACCATGTCATTGAGGGTGATGTTGATATCATGTTTATAAATGATAGCAGGGGACTGTAGTGTAAGAGTGTGCGCTTCCGGATAAAATTGTGAATTTTTGCACACAAGTATTTTAGGCATTGATAATCCATAAAATTGATGGAAGCACTTGCCAACCCCCCTTAATGGCCCCCGGCATGGGTTTCAAGGTTATACAGGGGTCAAAAATTTAAAATGTTCTGAATGTGTTAAAAAGCAAAAAAAAAAAAAAAAAAAAACTTTGATCCCAAATCTTTGCTAATCTGAATATTCACACCTGGAATATTCAGACTGATTGACCATGTAATTGAGGGTGATGTGATTATATGTTTATAAATGGATGCAGGGCCCCCGGGGACTGTAGTGTAAGAGTGTGCGCTCCGGAAAAATTGGTGAATTTTTGCACACAAGTATTTTAGGCAGTGATAATCCATACAATTGATGGAAGAGCACTTGCAACCCCCCTTAATGGCCCCTGGAATGGGTTTCAAAGTTATACAGGGTAAAAATTGAAAAATGTTCTGGAATGTGTTAAAAAAGAACACCATGGTGTTTTGTCTGCCGTCACAAGGATTCCAAAAAGGTTATAGTTTACACTATCTATGGCTTATGTTCCGGAGGTATGGGGTAAAAAACTGTAAAAATGGTGAAAAAGTCAATTTTGGTGTGTACATGGGTCAAAAGTTAAAAGTCGCTTTGATTCATTTAATATGCGGTGCATATTGTTTCCCTATCTTAAAGGATTGAAATAAGGAATAGTCTGCCTTATCTGTTGTGCTTAGTTTTCACGTTATCTAACAAAATAGGTCACAGGTCAATAGAATCCAATAGCTGCCAATAGCTGTTGACTTTATTCGCCATTTTGGTTAATAACCTGGGGTTCGTCCGCGAAACTCAGTCGTAAATCTACGTGCATACTATGTCATGCCTGAGTGGATCAACTTATCCAAAGCAGTGTGTCAATGGTATGAAAAGGTCTATTATGTAGGACATACGCATGAGTTAGTATACACGTAGGGTTACGCATGAGGTTCGCGAACGGACCCCAGACACGTAAGATAGTCAAAACTATTCCTATATTTCATTCTATTAGCTAAACCAACAATTTGAACCACATTTTACAAAAATTGGAGCAATTTTTGACCCCTGTACAAACCAAAATTGAATTTTTTACCATTTTTACAGTTTTTACCCCATAATTCCTAAACTATAAGTCACAGGTAGTATAAACTATACCTTTTTGGAATCCTTGTAACCAGACAGATATTATGGTGTGCTTTTAACACAATCGGAACATTTTAAAAATTTTACCCCTGTGTAACCTTGAAATCCAGGCTGGGGGCCATGAAAGGGGTGTGGCAAGTGCTTCCATCAATATTTTTGATTATCAGTGTATAAAGTACTTGTGTACCAAAATTCACAATTTTATCCGGATTTGCACACTCACATAAGATCTGTTCACTACAATCCCCCACTATGAAACTTGGCTTGCAAAGAATGACCCAGTTGTTATACAGGGTGAGTCAAAAAAACTTGACCCTGATTGTGTCCACCATTTTGAATTTTCAAGTAACATATCTAACATATGTGATATCATCTGAAAGCTTAGTTCATTATCTTTAATTTGCTGCAAAGATCATTCACATCGGTTAGGTATAGGCCGAGTTACAGTCGTTTGAATCAAGCAGTCGGTTTTCTGCACTGTCCACGGAATCACATTTGCTTAGTCGGGCGCCGTGCTTTCAAATGGGAATCCATGGATAGGGTAAAAACCGGACTACTTGTTTCAAAAGACTGTAGCTCGACCTATACTTAACCGATTGGAATTATCTTTGCAGCAAATTCAAGATCATGAAATAGGCTTTCCGGTGATATCACATACGGTATATACTATATTATTTAACTAAAACATTAAAAAAAAAAAAAGTCAAGTTTTTTTTACTCCCCGTAAGTTGAATGTATCCCACCAGGCTATGATGATCTGGTAGTATTGGTGTTTTATTTTTAAAGCCTTAATATTTGGCCTTTCCCACGGGTTTTGAAACAGCTATTTTTGAACCATTCCGTGTCAATAATATTATCGCAGTGTCACGCCCACCCGTCTGCAAGCAATGGATGGCTGTCTTACTTCCCAGTTCCCTTACTGACTGAGCAATTTTCCTTTGATGAACATTTGTACTACTTCCGGGCCAATTGGGGGGCTTCCGTGATTTTAATGTTAATATGATCATCCCTATAACTGCATTCTGAACGTTGCTTATCCACTTTTTCTACTTATTTGGCTTTTGCCAACACGTCAGCTGAAAGTCAACCCATGATGATCATATTGCTCTCATCACGTATGTCAGGAGAATATAGTTGCGGTATCAGAAAGCGCGGTTATACTGTGATATTTAGTGTGGAATACATATTATTTCATTTTCTTCGACAGATAGAGTCCTTAAACGAAACACGTTGCAAGCAAATTTGAAGGAATGACTCATTTCAAAACTATTGAACTCATTGTAAAGGGTTGTTTTTTTTATCCCCCTGGCTTTAAAAGGCATAGGGGATCTTGCGAGGGTGCGCAATGTCTGTATAATGTCTGTGTGTGTGGGTTCCGTTGGTTCGTCTTTGTTAGGTTTTCGTTTTTGGTGTCTCCTTCGACAAGTTGAAGTCGCGATTTACACCAAACTTGGGTTAAGGTACATAGGTGTTCCTTCATATGTGGAGGGTGTCAGAAGGTCATTACCACGGTCAAAGGTCATCTGAGCTGAGGTCATGTTCCAGACTTACATCTTGCCAGGGGGATGTCGCAAGTTCACTTGCAGTATTATTTAACTTCGTTGTATGAATAACTGTATAGTGTGCCACTGAACGAGGTCATATGAACAACCCTTTGGCCGATCCACATCACATGACTACTTTGTCAGTTTTGTATCGGCCTGTAGTATCCCATTTGATTCATTTCGGGATTTACCTCTGAGTGAAGCTTGGCCGCCGGTCACGCCATTGTCCTGTGCTCCCTGTCAATAAGACATGCGCCTCATCATTTGAGCATATTTTTGGGCATGGGGCAGGACACGACTGCTCGTTTGGAATTTGGGATTCTAAAGGCGGGGGGAGGACCACGCCGATGTTTCGATACTATAGCAGATCCAACCCATCGTGTCACCATAGAAAAGTTTTGGACAGAGCGTTAGTTGGGATAGGGGGCCAGAAAAAGAACATGAGGCCCGAGTCCCCTGTTCATAACGATTGAGAATAATCTGGCTTTTCATGTTGCCAATCATTTTCAAAGGCTTTTTGTGTTCCTTCGGTATCCAACACGGGCGCTCATAAGTCGTACATTCAACTCACCTTTACATTGAATACACTGAAGCAAACTACATTTAGACAGAATGTTTTAGAGCTATGTTTTTGTAGCTACAAATGCGCTTACGCTTGACTTGAATGCTTTCATTAAGGTGCAACGAGAGAATTTCACATATCGGTGACCCCTTAACCAATCGAAATACTGATTTTTGCCTGATGTAAGCTTTCCATCAAAAATATCCCCATCTGAAAGGAGTAAGCGCCGATAAATTTCTGTATTGGTTACAAAATTGTGAAATGTTCAATTTTTGTCATAGGAGCAAATACGAAATTCCACCTATGTTTTAACATATTGAATACAAGCAAATCCAAATCGCCTTTTATTTTTTTTGTTTCTCTCTTTTAAGACATTTTTGTATCGAAATAACTAAGGCATAATCGATGATTGGTCTAATCTATATGACATTACTCTTATTTACACACCATATTTGGGTGGCCTCAAAAAAAAATCTCTCTTCACGCTTTAAGCATAGAATTGATTTCTCTCTGCTATCGGACTACAATGTTTCATAGATTTAGCTTGGAATTTAATCCCGATTTTAATTTCCAACCACAGCACGTGCCCCTCATCGCCATCTTGCCCCATACCCCTTCTGAAAAGTACTAGAGATGACACGATGGTTTGAATCTACTAATAGTAGTGGGGATTTTGGAGGTTGTCCAGGCTCCTGTGGACTCTATGGAAAAATCCCTAAAATCGGCCTTAATTCCTGATTGAATTCCTCCAAAACCGCTTGATGACTTAATTCAATTTTTACCATACGGCAAAAAAACATCATTTAAAAAAACAATAAAAGCAATTTTGCTTCTCGACTTTAATAGTCGTAGAATAAATGTTGGAGGAAAATGCAATTTGAACAGTTTTTCGCCAGCCATTTCAAAAAATCCCTAGACTGCTGGATGACACGTTATTTATTCAAATTTAGTCGCATTCTCATGTATATGGGGTCTTCCCACTCCTATTGACTCACGAGGAGGTCCGACACGAACGTATACTGGTATACAAACGCACACTAGACTACGGCGCTCACGCCACGCAACGTATACGCGACGTATTGACAGGAATCTGCTCATATCACACACATTTGCTAAACTTCTCCTTTCCAAGACTATTGTCATAGTTTGATGTTCGCATTTTTCCGTGAAGTTCCCGTATAAGAATTCTTTTATGGGTGTGGCCTGTTGCAGTAACGTTTGCGCACAGTTATGACAGAAATGACCGTATCATGAGCCTTTAAAACGCAATAATAATATCATGTTTACTAGGCATTTATATAGAGTGCTAACTTTTCCGAGGATGGCAAATAAAGCCGACCCCCCCCCCCACCCCCACCCCCCCCCCCGTCCAAGGGTAATTTATATTATGGAATTCTTACGTGCATTCTTCGGCAGCCTCTGTCCCAATGACATCACAAAATCACCTCTTTAACCTTGTTCAATAATCCTTTGTATTCAATCATCTAATTTATTGACTTCAAAATCCGGTCGGTCGGTTTAGTGGATTACCCCGGCTGCAAAAACATATCAGGTGAAGTTTGCGCACCCAACCTGAGATAGACCTGGAGTACAACTTTTTTCTCTAATTGATTTTTAGCTTATTAGGCCTTCTTACTTCCCATTTTTCTACCCTGGCCAATTTGTACTTCTCGGGGATTTATATATTGATAATTTCCCTATAACTGTGAATTCCTAACGTTTTCTTATCCACTTCTCCTCAGACTTTTTCTACTATCTTCTACTGTGGCTTTTTGCCAACACTTCAGTTGAAGTCATGACCCCTGATGACTAATCACATTAGCTCACATTGCTCTGTACAACATGCTACCAGTATGACAGGAATCCTACAGGAGAGAGAACTTTGCGTGCAGTAGCGCGGTTATACTGTGAGATGAGTTGTAATACATATTATTAATTTTCTTCGCAGATCATAGACTTAACGTTGCAAGCAAATTGAAGGAACCGTTATATTTTGTTGAACTAGGCTCGTGTCAGTTAATTATCTGGAGTTCCTTAAGGCATATAATGATGTAATATTTTGGGTGAGGTATCGCGAAAAGCTGGGTGACCCCTAGGTGTATTTAAATATATTTATATGGAGTTCATCAATGAGTTATTTTGTAGTTTTTTTTGAGAGTTATTTTGGTGAGTTATGGATTAATTGACGAGGTTCTGTTTCTGAGTTTTTGGGTGGTGAGTTTCCGGGTGGATTCATTGACAGTTTTTTAGAGTTTTACTGTTAGAGAGGAGCAGAATATCATAGGGGCCTTATTAAGGAGTCGTTTTCCCTCCGCACTACAAGAAAAGGTTTGACCGCCTTTGGTCGTTAGTATGGACCCGCTACACAATGCTAGGTAGGAGTTACGGTCTCAAATTTGTGGTATACTTTTTCAATAGGGGCAATTTTAATGTTACACAGGGGTCAACTTTTAAAATGCCCACTCATGTTGAAATGTCAATGCCATAATTGTCCATCTAACCGTAAGGATTCCAAAAGGTATAGTTTGTACACCTACGACCGATTGGTTTTGGAGTTAAGAGGTAAAAGGGCTAAAATATGGTAAAAAAAAGGTCATTTCAATTTGTACAGGGTCAACATTAAAAGTTAAGTCGTATTATATTTTAAAACTACTTGCAAGTTCTTGCCTGAGGTTAGAGGACGCATAAAAGGTTAGTTTGTATTATGTTAAATGCTTACTTCGGAGATAAGGGGCACAGAAGGTCAGCACCAATTGGGTATGTTGACCTATGACCTATTTTTGTCCCCAGAACATGGTCACTATGCTTGCATATGGTACAAACTATCCTTATCTTTGACTCATTAGAAGCGAGATGGAAACACTTCTATCATTTTAAACAAAAGTGGGCACTTCCGATTTTGACCTGTAACAAATAAAATTGACATTTTTTATTATAAATTTTGTAGCCATTTTTACCCTATAACTCGCAAAACCATTGGTCATATTGTACACTATACCTTTTTGGAATCCGTGTGTCCTAGACGGACAATATGGCATACATTTAAACATTATTGTGAGCAATTTTAAAGTTTGACCCCTTGGTAACTTAATTTGGCCCTATTGAAAAGTGACACCACATTTGCGAGTACTACCTACCTGGCATTGATTAGAGGGTCCATACTAACTACAAAGGTGTCAAACCTTTTCTGTATTGAGGGGTAAACGATGATTTTGACCTGGGTCCTAGCATCCTCCACTATTTAAGGTGAGATTGATCGCCAAAGCCAGGTGGGACTGCCTAGTATAGAGGGTGTGCCCGGTTGTGCCTGTTTTAATCGAGTGGCTAGGAACAAAATACTCGAACCGGTGTCCTATACCGTAATGTTGCGTGCAACCTTGGGAATCTCTTGGTTTGTGTAATACCATTAGCATTGTGCAAATATAGCGGTTTCTGATTTGATCCTGTTGAAAAAGTCAGCAATTACGGTTGATGACGACACAGGCACAACCTCTATATAATTCCGAATTCTGGCGAATAATTTGTGGAGTACCCAGTTTGATTGGCAAGATAGTAGTACAGAGTGGTCAATGTTTGACATTAGTGGCTTTTTTTATGACCCCAATGATTTTATATTAACACTTAAAAAAAAAACCCTTATTTGGCATTTCTCTGTATCGACATTTTTTTTCCACATCAATATGCAGCCAATATCCCCCCTTTAAAGATATTGAAAACTACTTTAATATGTGGGTAATTATATGTTGTTTTAACCGACCCGCTCAACTAATTATTTTCATTAACGTGTGGGGATAAGTATTTGAACCATTTGACATCCTTATCTGGGCATTTTTTGTTTCGTTAACATAAGAAATGGTTACATGGCCAATCTGGCTGATTTTTTACCTTCTTTAACACTTAATTGCCCAAGTAAAAAACTTCCTTTAGGTGCCGGGAAGGGGGGTGTTCCTAGGGACCCAACCCAATAACCACGTTCCATGGAGTTTGATCATGAACACTAACACAAGTAAATGGGGGTAACATAAGAACCACTGACATAAACCCACAATAAAAATGAACATCCGACTTGAAGACCTATGCCTATGTCCAATGGAAATTGTCACTCTTCTCCGAAAAAGTGGTTCGACATATTTCCAATCCCAGCAACTCCAATATATCTACTCTAGAATAACAATTACAATTATCTTGCAAAATAGAGCCAAATTTATCATCCTTGTATTTTTCTTCTCAGAATACTTTAAAATCACACCTTGGTTTTTCCCATAGACTTACACAGTTCAGAGCACGGGCGGTCATGACAACATATCAAATTGATGCTATCACAGCTAAAAGGTTATTTGATTTAAGTATTATTAATTATTTGCCGGTCCTAAGTATATATTAAGCAATAATCCCCAAAATTTTTAATTACTTTAATTTTTAATTAGTATAAATATCTTGATATTTTGACTTCCGTTAGTGCCTGGGGGGGGGGTTTTTTCCTCCTAGTGAACCACCCCAACCTAATTATTCTAATGAAACCGTGGGCGGATTTATTTTTTTAGTATCAGGAGAAGCGTAATTCATAAAAATCAGACAATTAGCAAAAAACTCCTTGAAAAAATAATGATTTCGTAACC
>JAMKCH010029668.1:0-28424 GCA_023653785.1 Ophioderma brevispina | reverse complement strand
TTTCTGGGGTTCAAGGAGTTCATTAAAAAACTATTACAAAACTGTCAGATGAAGGAACGAATGGCAGGTTTCTTACGTCACTATTTTGCAAGTATGGTCAACATATAAAAGACAAAATCGTTTAAAATCATGCTATATACAGCACCATAGGATGACGATTTTGGTGACCAAAGTGGATGGTTTTTAGGTCAAGGATTTAAACAGCAATATTCTCAAAACTGTCAGATGAGTGACGAGTCGTGTTTCATGGGACTACCAAGTGACCCCAAAATAAGACACCTATTATGTTTCACTCACAATACATATATCTGGAATTGCTTTAGGATTTTGATATTTAGGCCTGTTTTACTTTTAGTATAGAAAACTATTATTTGTTTGTTTAAGATATGTCAAGAGTAAAATGGCGCGGAATTTCGAATAATTAAATGGTCATGGTCACGTGCACACCTATTTGTTGTCGAATGTTTGGGTTTTCGTTCATAGGGGGCCATAAAGCGCAGTTAGGCGATCTAAAGAGGAGTAATTGAGGATATGTGTGGTATTAATTTTCAAGCATTATCTGGGTTATGATATTTTATCACTTTGCCACATTAAGCGTGACATTGCAGTAAGTTAACACCCATGGGTACTTGTACTTATAATATTGGCGATATTGGAAAAAAAAAAAGTGACAAATGCAAAATAAAAACACTTTTTATATTCATCCTACAGTTTGCGAATAGTTTAATTGAAATCCTTGACCAGAGAAAATACTCATTTTGACACCAAACCATCTCGTAGGTTATATATAAGGAATATACGGGTTTCTTTTGACAGATGTCGGCCATCTTGGAAAGTAGGCCGTTGTAAATAAAATTCCACGATTCAGACAATTCTGGCAATGAATAATGAACCCCTTGACCCAAGACACTATCATTCCAAAAACACTAAGTCACCATTGTAGTGATATTACCTTTAAAATGGCCGGCCATTTTGGAATGTTGGTTTATGCAAATTGCCATCACTTTATTTTTGTCATCACGTATTTTCATGGAACTTACACAACGCAATGACGATTATTTTAGTATGAGTGCAAATGTATTATTCCGGCCCTGGTTTGTAGAAATCTAGGGCCCTTTTTACCTGATGCTTCAGCACTAGTAGGAGATTAGGAGAAAGCTCTTCCCTAATTGCATTACTCAACGCCGATTATCCCAATGATATCAATTGGCAACTCATTGTAAAAAGGCAGGGAGTACTCTTCGTGTTCCATGATCATCGCGACAGAAGCGGGGCACGCTCATTGGAACAAGATATGACTGTGCGCATAAGGTATATCCCCGATGCGCAGTGGTTTTTTACCATGTGGAGACGAAAACAAAGAGATTGAGTCGATTACGGCTGAAATTCTGATACTTCAGTCCAAACAAATCGAGATAACATATTCTATGAGTTACATGATTCTAGTTTTTGAAAACTTGGATGTTTACAATCAACGTAACGCGTTTTCTTAAACAAGTCTGACCTCAGAGATTTTCGAAATAATTTTTGTTGTGTAATAATGAAAAATAGTCAATTTAGAACTAAAATAAGTGATCCTAAAATGCACAATTTCGAAATTTGGATAATCTGATTTTCGTGTTTTTGATGCAGTACCCATTTAATGTTAGTTTTACGTCCCATAGGATACTGTGTATAATAACAAAAAATCGGATCCGGAATTTTATACAAAGTTGTGATTTCATATGAGGATTCGATTTAAGCTTAGCAATTTCACACAGTGGATTTAGTAATATGGAGCAGCATTATGTACATGCAAAAAACACGATTTTTTGGAATGAGGGCGCCCTCCTCCAGGAAATCTCTATCCAGCTTTATGATATTTGGAAACGAAATCTAACTTGAATTGGAAAGAAAATGCCTTATCTAAACAGTGACACCAAACTTGACAGTGGCCCGAAGTTGCCCGTTTTCTTCCAGCCCGTTTTCTTCAATTTTCTGTCCAAAAGTTAGTCATATTGACCACACGCTTGTAGTTTTTCAGCCATATAATGGAAAAATTTGCATTTTATTATAAAAGCAATCAAATTTGGAAGAGGTAGAGAATTAAATCTGGAAAACAATTGGATTTGAACCACCTGCACAGGTCACGTTCAATGTCACCTAGCACAAAGGTACAAAATAGGGTCACAATACAATTAAAGCATGCAGAATAGGTTGCTAACTCTAAACACATCATAAACATTTTCATGATCTATTGTGACATACATTTTGACTTAATCAAGAGGGTCTTCCTTCATTAAAAAGGGACACGAGTTAGATTTCTGAGGCTACAAAATTTTGTATCAATTTGCACTTTGTTGTAGAATATCAACCTAGGACATTTCGTAGGTTTATTGGACCAAGAAAAGAAAGAAAAAACGTAAGTTTTGAACGTTGCCTGCTGTCCTGATCGGCCCCAAAAACAAGCATACCCGGATATTTGTCATGCACGACAGTAAAATTCCAAAGCATATTTTACTGAACCATGGCTTTTACTCTTATCCCTCCAGGTTTGATTTATATATTGGTAAAAATTGGTTTAAAAAAATGGGAGGGGCAGATTTTGCTGGAAATGTCCGCTAGCCTCTTTCGCTTAATACATTAACATAACCATGAACATTTCAATGAATAATACATGGACTAGCTCACTGTGATACATTTTTCCGGTGAATTGGTTTGAAAATGCTACAAAGTCTATCACATTTGGAATCACCCAAAGCCCAAATAGAACAATCGTATTTAATACATATATAACTTTTACATACAACACTGTGACGGTCAACAGTTTAAAGGGAAAATCATAGTGCTGTGTCTGGGAGCATGAATACATACGTTTTAGGTCATGAAGGGGGTAGCAGGTCAAAGTAGGCCAGGTCGAACACACCACAGCGTATGATTTTAAGGAATCTTGAATTTTCGAGAGAAGCATCAATTGAGTACATGGACCATAGAGGTTAGGAGAGAAGGAGAAAGCTCTATTAAAGCACTAATAGCACATTTTTTTGAAGAGCGCCCCGTTTTTTAAATTTTGAGATTTGTACCTACAATTGCATGTAACTGGCTAGTAAAGTATACTGTGAATGGGTAAGCTCGCAAATGTCATGTGTCACAAACGAAGGAATTTTGTAATTAGATAATTAAACGGATGTTGGCAAACAGCCTTCCAATGTGACTAGCCGGGAAACAGCGCCATGTCACGTGTCTACGCTCCTCCATTAGTTGTTTTATGGTTCATGCAAGTCCAGTTAGAGGTTGAAAAATAATATATCGAGTAGCCTCCATGGCGTGATAATACATTCATTCTTGATTTGTAACAATATTCTGATGATGCTACACGCCTTATACCTTTAGTTCTCGCATTTATCCTTTGTGTTCAATTGACAATATCTCCAGTAGGGTCCATCCAAGTGGATGGAATAAAAGCGAGGATTAGCTTAGGGAAATGCTAACCAGCAAGTAAAACATACTCGCAGAAATGCATAGCTTATATTTTTTTTATAATTTTTATTTGATGTAGATTTTTTTGGACAGTCTGTAATGTTAGATAAATTAAACCAGTGTCATGCAGTGGAGAATTTCATACAGGGAAGGAAATAACAAGGAATGTGAAAAAGAGGAATACGGTATGTTATATTTTCTCATGTAGGCTTACGTGATTCTATCTATTGTTGTGATTCTTAGCACAACAACATGGCGGGGTGCGGTCGCACACCCCAATTCCCAACAAAAAGGGGGGACAAAAGGGTCCACCTTTTTGCTGATTTTGGTTTAAAAAGTCCAAAATTTAGAAAAATAGTGACAAGCAAGTCCACTTTTTGTGAAGAAACATGTTTAAAAAAGTCCCAAAAAGGGGCCATTTTATGGGGTTAGGTCCACTTTTACCAAAAAAGTCACTCAATTTTTCGAAAAAAGGTTCCACTTTTTCGAAGTGCGCACCCCCAAAAAAATCTGCGTACGGGCCTGACTCAACCATTAAGGTAAATTTGATACTACACTGTAATTAAGCAACACGTTACATCTTGGAAAACCCCCTTTGACAGAGGGTTATTCGATTCAATTGACTTTGACCACTACACGTTTTTTTCATTTTATTTTGTTGTTGTAGTTCTGTCAATTAAAAAAAACCTTATCATGTAGTCGGTTAACGGTTGACTTTAAATATTAATATTAAAAAGTTTTTATTTTTCTTCTTTAAAAAGTAGTGATGAAACTTAAATTGAAACACATGAGTTTTCTTCGGATACTAAAAGATGGGTGAAGAATTTCATACCCTTTTGCGTGTCACTCTCGATCCCGGTCTCGATCCACGCATAAATGTTCCTGAGGGATATGGAAAAATCATTGTGCAAATGAACGTATTAGCCAGCCAAATTCAGTGAAAAGTTAAAGACAAGCTAGAGTTAGTCTTAATGTAATGCTTAGTAATTCCTTCTGACGGCGGTCGACTTTCAAGGCCTTGTACTTTGTGTCTGGGGGGTGATTGTGCCCAAAATAGTAATATTTTCAACGTTAAGGTTGCAGCTTATCTTGCCCAGCTTTTGACACAACGTGGCTTCCTCTCCGAACATTTGCTTTGTGAACTCATTTGTCTTATGTTCCTGGCATGATATCCTCAGCATCTTCCGCCAACACCACATTTGAAAAGCACTACTCCGGCGCCCATGTCTCTGATCCATACAGAGCAATTGGAAACGCCAGGGCGTTCATTGTTTTGGACTTGCTGTTTCTTGATATTCCTCTGTCCTTCCAGATACTGGTAGGGCCAATGGCTAGATGATCTAGCCAGGTCGAGCAGGTGAAATTTGGCTTCTGAAAAGATTTTGACCACAATTATGATCTGAGATTTTGACACACCAATTAAGCTGTGGCTGGAGCATAAGGTTGTGACGATCGTCGTTCCAGACCCACACACACTGCCTCATTATTTTGAGTGCTGATCACAATAGCAATACCGATTTATTCCGGAAAGGTTATCAAAGATTAGTCTGGAACAATCATCACCACCTATGCTCCAGGATCATAATTGTGGTCAAAACGTCTCGTATAATCATGCTAACTTGTCCCAGAGCATTTCACCTGCTGGACAATGCTTTGTTTTTTAGTCACTGAGACACTGGGTATGGATCGCTCCGGGTGTGTTTGTAAGTAAGGCATTCTGACCATCTTTAGACATATGCTTAGCTATGAAATATTTAGTTTTGACCATGAATTGTCATTGTGGAAATTTTCGGCTGGCTTTATTTCGATACAACCTGTATTATAGAAAAACACGACACAGAAAACACACTACAAAAAAGGGAGGAAAGGGCAATTTCATCAAGCTTCTTTATTTAATGGTTGCACAAAATAGCTGGTTTGACACATGCTACTTGATTACAGAACGCTGTATATTCACACACATGAATACATTCACACCAAAAGAACATATAGCCTGGGAGCTAGGCAGGCATTTTGTACACATCCTCGAGTACAAAAGGTTTAACCCGGGAGCTAACAGACATTTGTAACACATCTCAAGTACAAAAGGTTTGAGTGATTAATATGTTGACAGACTCACAGGAACCCCTGAAACGTGATCTTAAGTGCCGCAAATGGAGCCTTAAGGAGAGGGGACAAGACAAAGTTTGTACAGTGGTCAAATTTTGAAATTGATCCAATCAGGTTGAAAGTATACCATTTTGATTTGTCTAACCACAGGGTTCAGGAAAGGTATAGTGTACTATCTACACCGTAAAGTTAAGAGTTATAAGGCTAAAAACAAGCAAAATCAATAAAAAGGGTCAATTTCAGTGTACAGGGGTCAAATTTAAAGTTGCTCCGTTATATAAAAAATGGTGTAAATTATTGATGGAGTTCATAGGATTAAAATAAGGAATAGTTTTGACTATCTAAATACTCTTAGTTCCCGATGTAGGGGGCACAGAAGTTCACGTCCATTGCATTCAATGGTGCCTGACTTGTTCTCCCCTACTTTCTTAAGCAAGCATTTGAGACACTCAAAACTATTCCTTATTTTGATCCTATGAGCTCCACAAAATTTTGCACCATTTTTTATCCAATCGGAGCAACTTAAAAATTTGACCCCTGTACAACTGAAATTGACCCTTTTTATTGATTTTGCTGTTTTTAGTCTATAACTCTTAAACCTTACATTGTAGATAGTACAAACTATACCTTTCCTGAATCCTTGTGGCTAGACAAATAACATGGTATACTTTTTAGACGATTGGATCAATTAAAAAATTTGACCCCTGTACACTTTGTCTTGACCCCTCTCCTTAAGGCACCATTTGTGGCACTTAAGAATTATGTTTCAGGGGTCCCTGTCCGCCTGTCTATATTTAATCACTCAAACCTTTTGTACTTGAGATGTGTTACAAATGTGTTGCATTAGCCGGGGCTAGTTTGAGTGATTACATAATGTATCAAGCCTGACAGGAACCCCTGAAACGTGATTCTTAGTGCTGCAAATGGTGCCTTAAGGAGAGGGACCAAACAAACATTGTACAGAGGTATGTCTAAACATACGGATTCAGAAAAGCTATGTTTTGTAATATCTACAGCCTAAAGGTTCAAAGTTATAGGCTAAAAAACAGCAAAAATCAATAAAAAAGGGTCAATTTCAGTTGTACAGGGGTCAAACCTTACAGTTGCTCCGATTGACCACTATACAACTGATTTTAATTGCCAGGCTGTCAACATATTTAATCACTCAAACCTTTTGTACTTGAGATTTTTACAAATGTCTGCTAGCTCCAGGGTTAATATATTGATTGAAAGCCGAATCAAAAATGCAAGTTTAATTCAAGTGTTAGAACGCATTTCTAATCATGAGAAACACACCATATTACCCTTTCCCCTGCATTTCGGTTTATGCACTTTATCATGCACGCTGAACATTGGATGAATTACAAAATTAGTTCACATCAATTTAAGTAAACGAACAATTTTGTATTGGTGTGTAAAGCCACAGCAAAACAATCGAACATCACATTTTCTTATGGACTTGCACGCGACACAATTCCTTGCATTTAAGCCTGATTTGTTTCCATTTTATCTTTTATAGAGTACCATGTATCAATCACTTTTGAGTAGAAAAATGTAACTGGGGCTTAGAAGAAGTTAAATTGTTTATTATACACAAAAATAGACGCTCAAAAGGGTGAGGATAGATTATGTTGTGGGTAAACGGATGGGTGAGTTATAGGAGAGTTAATAGACTTGGTCAAAAGAAGAGTTAATGAAGGAATGTGAGACAAGTTACTGGAAGGGCGCTACAATATGTCCAATTGTATTACTCGCAGAAACACTATAAGGGGATAACCCTTTGCCAATGAAAGTTTTATTTCTACTGCAAAAAGTGAGATATTCTAACCGCCATATGCGGTAGAGTCTCAGTTTGTAAGTACTTTTGAAAACATATCTGGCACTCGGTGCAGGAGATAAAAGTATTGGGAAATGAGACAAAACTCGGTAATAAAGCATTTCGTCCTATATTTGTAGTATTTTTTTTATCCAGAGATAATTAAAAATATTTGTCAAAATAATTAGGGGAGGTGGGATATATGTCTAAGTATTATATTGATTAAATAAAATGGTGAAGATTAGATATAATTTACTCTTAATGTACATTTCTTATGTATTCTGTGTTTCCTAGCCCTGCTATTAATAATATTAATAACTAAATTATTTTAAAAAATACGAAGTAATTAATGGATCTTTTAAAACCTAACTTTATTCAAATTAAAAAACTACGCATTAAAATGCAAAAAAAACAATTATGGTCAATCATGTAAATCGCGCCCCCCTTCAAAGAGAACAAAAAAAAAAAAAAAAAATTATTTTAAAGGCATATATCTATTTTCGTCGATCGAAAACCGCAAAATAGCAATTTCAAGCAAAGTAACGAAATGAACACAAAAAAGAACATAAATTTTCAACCAGGTCATATCTTAAAATCCTGACCATCAAAATGAACCAAACTGCCAAAGGTAAGTTTATGTTAATTATTTTACTCTAAAAAACATGTCATTGACCAAGCAGTCGCCATTTGACACCAACAGTGAAATGCGCGACATGGAACAATTCTGGACTGATGTCACAGCCAAACAGTTTCTTTGAGAGAGTATTGCTCACACCTGCTCAGGAATCAAAGAAATGGTGAAGGCCAGATCGCACTCAGACTGTTTTTTTTACGATGGTGCAGGAATGAATTTGAATGGTAAAGTACGGGTTTAATATAGGGCCGTTCCTTGCTGATATTCATTCTGGAACCTGCAGGTTTAACATTACGTTGCAGATAAAATTTCATCTTCTTTGTGTGATGGGTTTGCCACGGCTAAACAGTAGCCGAGCGTTGGAGGGCAGTTGGAATGGAATGTTTGGGAATGTTGAGAGTTGTGTTACACAAGCAGCCATTAGCTTAACGTCTAGGTGTCCCCACCCTATATTTGTAATCTCATTAGCCGCTACTTGGCTACATGACTGTGAAGACAATTCCCCCGAAATACGATCAGGACCGGTACATTGTACTGCCAGATTTGAGGGATGATTGCGAATTGCAACCAGAACAGGATCCGAAACAGTAGGAACGACCTGGCAACCATCCAGTTAAAGCAATATTGGCACATTTTTAAGAGCGCCCCCAATTTTCAAATTTGATATTTTTTGAACAGTTAAGTAATTGTCTAGGAAACTATAAAAGCGAACGAGAAGGAATGCTTTAAAATGCCGTATTTATCACAAAATAAGCGATTTTGTAATTAGGACTGGGTCCCAGATTGGACCTTAACTGGCAGAGCTGGAAATGCTACGTTATGTCCGTGCTTGATTGATGAATAGTGCCACCTCGCGAAATAACCTCTAACTTGATTTGCCCGAACTATTAAAACAACTAATGATGAGCGTAGACAGGTACATGGCGCTATTTCCGGGCTATTACACATTGGAAGGGCCGTGTCCAGCAGCCGTTGAATTATTATCGGGGATCCCCGATAATAATTATTCTAGTACCAAAATTCCTCGTTTGTGACACATAGACATTTCTAGCCTATAATTCACAGTTATCGTTACTAGCCAGTAACCATGCAACCGTGCAAAATCTCCAAATTTGAACAAAATTGGGGGCGCCCTTCAAAAAAATGTTGCTGATATATGGCATTGGGAAATACCCGGAACAGTGAAACCGTCTTCTGAAGAGGGCTTTCGCTCCGACCGTCCTTGTAGAGCTCAACACATGAATGTGCAAAAACTAACAGCAGCCCTACAACTGGAACAATCTCCCCCAAGACAGTATAAAAAACCTGGTAAACAGCATGCGTAGGGCACAAGAAAATTGCACTGGAATGCTTCCCAGCACATGGTTTATACACCACACTATTGATGGTAAGTGACATCACCCATCACATTTTGGTTTCAAAAATCCAGAACATGGTCCATCCAGAATTGACCAAAGCGACCTTATCCCCAAAACGCCAAATGTACGTCAAAAGATTTTGAGTTATCGTGTTAAAACATTTAACCATCACAGGGCTTTGTATGGTTAACATGACAACGAAGGTAAAATAATTAAGTAAACATAAATGATATTTTATAAATGGCCATTGCTTCATATTCTTTAATGAGAAATGTAAAATGTAGAAAAAAAAAAAATTGCTTGATAAAGACAGGTTTATGTTATGAAAATTTGTAATTTCCCGCACTTGTTATCCTTCATAACTCTTTAAATATTCCTTTGCTTTACTACTCTTATATTACACTGTACACACACTGCTCATACCACTTCAATCTTTCATAGATCCTTAAAGTGAGACCCACGAAACGTTAAATTCGCCGTCCTTTCCTTTGTTTATTATAAGCGAACTGCATATTAATCCTTTGGGATCCATAGAACGCCTGAGATTCCGCAAATAAAGAAATCTAAAATACATTCAGATACTATTTTCGTATCTCAAATGTTGAACAATTCATACACTGGTTGACATCATTTTGAACCTTATGGCCTTTACACCTTTCGAGGCAAGTGTTTTTGATATAGACGCCTGCAACGTAGTTCATATGTTGGAGAGATTTAATTGGACTTAAAGGGATTAGCAAGCGATTTGCTAATCCGAATCGAAAAAATCATCACAATTCACCATTTTTATATTTTTGTTACTGGCCATGGATAATGCGAACATAACCTGCAGTGGTTGGCTTGAAATCCGTGTATTAAATACACTACATGATTTGAAAAATATTTGCAATTTGGCAGCAATAGCTTAAGTGAAGGATACGTCTGAAGAAATTCTCATAGTTACCTTTTACAGCTGTAGAATTACAAAAGAAGAAAATTGGCAGTGTTCCAAGATACGATTTCTCCATTCAAATTACGGTTGGTAAGTAAGTGTCCGTCTGCACAGTAATGACTAAAATCTCCGATTCTGTCGCTTATTAGTTTTTCTGTCTGTCCTTATCATTTGCATGGTATGTTAGGATACCTGTACTTGTTTACATACATGCAAAAATCGGATTTTTGATGATTTTTTTCGATTTGTGATTTAGCAAATTCGCTGATAGTGTCTTTAACAAACAAGGCATACTTTTTATCTTATTCTGTAATTTCTATACGTGCGTCATCAAATTCCGACTTGTGATCAAAAAGCCTTTCTCAGTGAATTTCACAATTTTTCAGAGCGTGATATTGTGCACCATATTCGATACAGTTTTTTGACCCAAACACAAATTGTTGATCTTTGTTCATTCTGTCTTGTGGTAAAAAAAACGCACATCGCTGTTTAGTGCAGATTTTGAGACGCCGTCGCTGTATGGTCTATTTGCAGGGACGGTATGACAAATTTCTTCAAATACTTCATTTTTTTTACTATTGGTGGTTTGTTTCTACATAAAGCAGTTTATATGGAAATTGTACACACTTATCCCTTATTATAAGTTAAAAACATGCATTTCCACATTTTTTTCGATTCTCTCGCATTATCGCTGCCTAATCCCTTTAAGGTGCCAGGTCAAAATAAATCCTAAAATAAATTCCGATCCGAAAGGGTTAAATAACACCCAACTTATATATGCCAAAACTTTATCCCTACGATCCAATCATTCAAAAGATGATTTTTATCTCATAATGTTTAGCAACTTATTTTTTCAAATCTTACCACTCACAACTGAGTTAAACTGACCCCTTTCAAAATGACCTTGAGTAGAGAGTCATCCCTTCCAGTAACTTGTCTTTCATTTTTTCAAATAGCTCTAGATCAGCACAGTGGTACACTCTCTCTCCGCATTTCTTGTCTATAACTATAACTCTCCTATTTGGCTACTCATCATTTATCTATCCCTTGCAGCCATTGCAACTAAATTCTCGTTCGCCCAGTCCAGTCTTGTCAGACACTACATTGGAAACATATGCATCTGTCTTAGATTGTATTCATTCCACACTTTTCACACTAATGCCCCAAAAATAAATATAGCATATCATAAAAGAAAAACATTGAAAGAAATCAATAAAAGACATACACCGACACAGAATATAGTATCAGTGGTTGCTAAAGCTGAAGGCTCGCCGGACGATTCTGCAAAAAAGAACACGAAAGTGCCACTTTTAAAACTAAATATAAAATGCGAAATTAAAAAATAAAACCAAACAAGCCATAATTTCAATATATTTGTTACCTCTGCTTTTGGACACGAACCTTTTTAAAAAAAAATAAAAAATTTTTTACGTCTGTCACGTTAAAACCTCCGACAACTAGAAACTTTCAAAGACACCATCACTAGTTGCAAGGTTAAGTATACCCATGTATGTCATTAGTCTTTATTCTCTTTGGTCCATTTTTTTATCTTGTTTTCACCTCATAATTTGTCCTTTGGTATTTTGTATCATTGAACCAGTCACAATCACAACTGAATTTTAACCCTACGACTAGATCTTGATTATATGTGAATTTGATACCCCTAGCGGTAGTCCCGCATTTGCAAGTAGCCCCTTTTTTTGGGACGAGCATGGTTTCCCGACCAAATACAAGAAACCTGGGCGTGTTTGACCGGTTTTCATGTAAGGCCCCATATATGTTTGAGTATTATCTTCCCAGCATGCATCGAGTGCTGATTCGCCTATTGCAAAGACCTGGAATCTTTACGCAATGACGAAACAACCACGAACTGTTAATTTTCTCGAGCGAGAAAATCAGATTATTATAATCCTTGTGGAGATATGATAACCATTGCACTATTGACGGCAGATGGGATGGTCAAATCGACAGTGGTCGTTGTGGTTCCTCATCTCTTTCTTCCATCTTGAGCACCACACGCTTGCTGTAGAGGGCTCGACCCACAACCTTTAGCGTGTGGATCAGGCGCTCGATTCACTCGACCACACATGCCATCCTATGTGCTTGTAATGTGTCACATGTTTTGTTTGCGACAACTATTTGGCCAGTGGACCTAATTTTAATGTCTAAACTCATTGAACTTCATGGACACAACTTTTAAGTCCACACTCCAACCTTAATCTCATTTTGAAACCATAAAGCTCCCTAGATTGGTTTTCAGCACCAAATTGCCACAAATTGTTTCGCCTACAAGAAGATTGATTTCGAGCCTCGTTGCGGCCAACGTTTTGTTGTTTGGGAAGCACATGTCGGTACTTAGGGATATTAAAATTTAGCGCAATCTAAGTGCTGATAGGATTGTGCGCTTGTCGACCTTGTGATGCGAAATGATTGTGACGATTTTCATGATTACTAATATACTACTAATAATAGGCCACAGCTAATTTGTATCTTCTGAAAAGGCCCTACACAATTGCCATATTATTTTATATTAATTATTATTATTATTATTATTGTTATTATTCTTTCAATTAAATATAGAAAATATTTAAACGTATAAAAGATGTAAGCTGATAGATTATATGTATTTTCATTATTAAGCCGAAGATAATATAAAATAAAACGCGACGTGCGCACATTGCTATTAATTTAGTTCAATTAATTTGCTATTGAAATTAATTTATTCATAGTTAAACAAGAATTTGAATGTTTTTCCATAAAAAAAGGCAACATACATATTTTACTTTTAAAAAGATGTAACTTATGATTTTAAATCGTCATCACAGTATAGCAATAGAGTGTATTGTAATTTTTCCGGAAATTTAATTTATTCATAGTCTAAACAGCAATTTTGAATAATCTTCATTCAAATACGCACGACCAACGCAGTTATTGATGATTAGAACAATTAATCTTTGGAGGCATTTGGCTATCTAAACCTTCTCAAAAGGTAACAATCAGAAAAAAAATGGTTAAATATGCAAATTTCAAAACAAGTCATTCAACTTGCATAATATTAAAGAACAAGACTTGCTTTCCAATAGTGTGTGTTTCACCCTTATTGCTTGTGGTCAATATTCAGAGATATATCAATTTATGGGGTGGGGGGCGAAACACCAAATCTTTATCTTAACGCAGAACTTATACTGAGATTAATTTTGCACCATTAGTAACTGTTTTTTCGCATCGGAACTGTTTCTTATGAAGTTCATCGATTAAAATTGAAAACGTTATGTTTAACTAATCTTTCACCTTTTTCACTCAACACAACGTTGCCAAACTCGACTTTTGTGTTCCGCATTAACTGGAGTTTTATCCTCCTTTGAAACAAGCAAATGAGATGAAACAAAAATATTGAAAGCCTGTATTTTGTCTTTAATATGATGCATTACACGACTTACTTATGTTGAGATTTCATATTGAAAAAATCGGTTTGCCCATTGTACCATTATCGCTGTCCTCGAACCGCTAGTGTCACTTGCCGTCACGCGGTAATGATGATAGCCTCTATGACATTTGACCCTTCCAATGTGACGCTTTGACCTCATAAACAAATAGGGTTGCATGTAATATCCATAAACTGAACTAAAATGTTAAACTTTCATCAGGTCAATTTTAATTTTCACTTTACTTACACTTGACCTCCATTACTTTGCCTTGGTATTGGTGACATTTGACCTCATCATCGATGAGGATCCCACATTGCACCTATACCTCGAGTTTGTTTAAATCCATTGAGTATGCGGACAGTACAGGCAAATGTTTAACCCTTTTTCACGATACAAAGACTCCAATCAACAACCGACTACAACAACATTGGACAAAGTGACCCCTAAGTGTCTTTCGACACAAAAATAACAGAATAAAGAAGCCTCTAAATCTTACCTTCCACGACACATAGATCGAAATAAAAATTCATTTCAAAAAAGGCTTGTTAAGAGTTCGTTATGTTAATTGAGTCAGCATTTGTTTGAAATTTAGAATTGAAGGAAACACCTCTTAACATGCTTTATTATGTTAACGCCTCTCTAACAATATCTCTGGTCTAAATGATCATTCTTTTACTGGAAATAAGAATTTGAAATATGTATTTTGGTTATGTTTTAAAATATTTACCACTACAGTTTTCTTTTTGTATAATTTTGAAGAAGAGAAGAATAAAAGATGTACACTTAACATCTCACACACAAACGAACTGATAATATCACACTTATTAACAATGCAAAACAGGAAATACCAGGAAATTGGCACATTACCCATCGAAAGGAATATGGAAAGTCACGCACGATATTTCGAATTTCAAACTAAGCGGGCTATTTTCATTTTGCAATATTCCGAACATATTGTATTATATATTTACTTATACACACACTGGCCAAAAAAATTGCAACATGCAGAAAAGCAATTTATATTAAAAATTGATTTAAAATTGTACCAGGAGTGTCTGACTACACGTTACGTAATTATTGTCAAAAGTTGTGATTTTCAAAGAGATGCCGTTTTCCAGAATCAAGTAGTGTGAAAAACGTTTAATTTGATTGTCATGATCCCTAAATATATAGCGGGTTAAAGATAACTTGCCGGTTGTTCTCCAGAAGAAATACGGGCACAGAAACGTCAAAAAGGCTGCAAAATAGTCGCAAAATGAACTTTACGGGTTGGTTAGGGTCTATACTGTAAATGTTTAGGGCGAAAATCGGAGTGGTTGTATGGACTGGAAATGAGATAATGTCAATAAAAGTTGGGAGCACGTTCATCACCAATTTCTCGAATTGTTCGAAAAACACTGTCTTCCATTGTCTTTATCTCATTTTCGATCCACAAAACCACTCTGATATTCTCCCATAAACATTTAAGCAAACCTTATCGAACTCGTACAATTCATTAAGCGGCTGTTTTGAAGCCATTTGTTTTGTTTCTGTGTCTGTATTCCTTCTGGAGTGCAATCGGTAAATTATATTTAGGGAACATGACAATAAAATCAAACGTTTTTCACCCTCTCGGATTCTGTGGAATACAGTGGCGTAAATTTCTTTTTGACATTGGGGGGATGGGGGTTGATGAAATGTTATGAATGAAACGGGGTTTGCTGAAAAGATCCATTAATAGCAAATGTGAGCGCGAAGCGCGCTAAAAATTCTGCCATTTAGAAGCTAAAAAATCGTTAAATGTAATTGTAATTAGAACAAAATGCGCGCGAAGCATGCGAAAACTTACCATTTTTAAACTATTATGGTAAAATATGATTGTATTGACCATCCCCACTCATCAAAATATTCCCCCCATCCCCCCGGGATTTACGCCTATGGTGGAATACATCTGTATGAAAAACACAACTTGGAATTTAATACGAATTGTGTGATCAAGAATCCATGGTATAATTTGAAATCAGTTGGTGATTATGAACTTCGTTTTCTGCATGTTGCAATACTTTTGGCCAGTGTGTGTGTATTCTTTCATACTGAAGAAAACTTAACATCAGAATAATTTGTACACTTATCAAAACATTTAATGTCGGACTCGTACTAAAGGTGCAAGTGTCTTAAATATATTTTCATTCGGTAACGTAAAAGCATACTTCATAATCGAACGCAGATTAATCATGGAAAAATATGAGACAATGTCTAATCTACAGTAACAAAAAATGAATCCGTCACCAAATACATTGGAAGTAAAAAAAAATAGTTTTTTTAGTCGATTCTCATATGACTTTTAACCACCGACCCAGTGTTATAGTAATTACGATCATAAAACTAAGCAAATGCTTTCATTGGCTTCTGCAAATTGTGCTTTTAAAATTTATACTGCTTCATAGCAAAGTTGTACCAAATTGCATAAGCTAAAAGGTAAAATGTTCATCCTCATTCACTTCTTGAGCTACCCAAGTAAACATTTAAAAAATACATAAGAGCTTTTCAGTGATCAAGTAGGTGTCAAGAGATCAATGCACACATACAACTTATAAAGACCACACACAGATAGCTTCAAGGTCTTGCTCTTGGTCTAACATCTTGCAGTATCCTGAGTCCCAGTAGAAATTTTCTCTTTTTTTTCCACACTTGAAGCTTTGTTCACAAACGGTTTCCTGTAGACAATGATATATGCAATTTTTATGCATGAAATACGTATATATGATTGTCAAAAAGTTACAACCTCGAAAATGTGCTTTTAATCAAAAAAATTCCGTTAAACATCATCTTCTCAATAGTAAAAGAATGCCTGTTTTAAAATAATTTCAACCTCACGTCTCTCTCTCACTTGTTTTTACGGCATTTGCCAAAAAAAGGGAGACAAAAAGAAAAAAAGAAAGAAAAAAATAAATACTATTATGGGGACTGTAGTGAACGAGCTTATATGAGTGTGCAAATCCGGATAAAATTGTGAATTTTGGTACACAGTCCTTTATAATATCATTGATAATCAAAAAAATTGATCGAAGCACTCGCCACACCCCTCCATGCCCCGCAGCTTGGATTTCAAGGTTACACAGGGGTAAAATTTTTTAAAAAATGTTCCGCTTGCTGTTGAAAAGCAACACCATGATTCTGTCTGTTACAAGGATTTCCAAAAAGGTATAGTTTATACTACGCTGTGTGACTTACATTTTAGGAATTATGGGGTAAAACTGAAATTGGTAAATAAAGTCAATTTTGGGTTGTAGGCATGGGGTAAAAATTAAAGATCTCCAATTTTGTAAAATGTTCGAAGACTTGTTGTTCGAAAAAGACGAAGCGTAGCGAGGAGGTAGCTATAGGAATAACTATAGGAATAGTTGTGACTATCTTAGTATCTGTCTGGTTATTAACCAATGGCGAATAACGTCAACAGCTATGGGGGCATCTATGGGATGCTATTGACCTGTTACCTATTGTTGGTTGGATAACGTAAAACTAAGCATAACCGATAAGGCAAACTATTCCGTATATCAATCAGTTAAGAGCTAGGAAACAAGTTGACCAATATTAACTGAATCAAAGCAGCTTTTAACTTTTGACCCATGTAACACACCAACATTGACTTTTTCAAACAAAACCATTTTTAATAAAAATATAACTCGTTTTTTACCTCATAACTCTGGAACTATAAAGCCATATATAGTGTAAACTATTTACCTTTTTGGAATCCTTGTACTCAGACAAACAGCATGGGTGTCTTTACACATTTAACCATTTAATTTTTACCCCTGTATAACCTTGAACCCAAGCTGGGGGTCCATTAGGGGGTGTTGGGGCAAGTGCTTCCATCACTTTTATTATGGATTTCAAGCCTAAAGAGTACTTGGTGCAAAAATTCACAATTTTATCCGGAAGCGCATGCACTCTTACACTACAGTCCCGTGCTGCTATAGTAGGCACTAGATTGACGACAATGCACCAAAATCAATTTAGTTTTACTGTCTGAATGACTTTGACCTGTATGATTCGACGTAATGATTTTTGAGTTAATCGTTTGTGTCACACATGTTCCCCTCAGCCCTAAAGTAATTAGCCGCATTCATAAACAACATTATTGATACACGTCACGATTTTATAAATCTAAAAACAAAATATATTGTTGAACGTGTCGTTCTTCCTAGCAAAAATAATATCAAAGCATCAGTAAATGTATCAGAATCCTTTTTCTTTCTGAACAAATTTTTGTTTGGATTTTGGTTATTGATCAATGCAACACTTTATATACATTATTATGTATTGATTTTCATATCTAAATTCAAAAGTAAAATCTAAGCTGAACGTTCGGGCAGGGCCGCACAACGTGTGAGAAATTAGAATTTTTCTGCAGATAAAGTGGGTTCAGCAATTGGAAGTTTGAATATTGGTAATTTCACGTATGGGTTGGTATTTTGCAATCCAATAGTGTGACACGAATATGATTGGGCAAACACAATTATAATAGTAACATCTTTATTTCTCATTAATTTTTAGTATTAATTTTTTTATATCCACGCAAAAATATTGTTTTTCAATCCTAAATTCAAAGGCAAAATTATTCTCGCCAATATTAAAAATGAATCAATTCGTAATATATTTTGTCTCCACAAGAAGATGAGAATCAATAGCTCTTTCAAGTTCCCAATTACGCTTGCATTCTTCAATGTTGATAATTATACCGGTACGTTTTGTCGGTTGTATGTAAACAGCAGCACTGGCACATTTTCACAAATATAAATTTCTTCAATTGATCGCAAAAATGATAGTCGTAGGCCATAGGAAGAATAGAGAATATAGTTTAATATAAACAATAAATATACCCAAAAAAGATAGGGACATTAATAAGAGGCTAAAGAACATCCAGGTGGAATTTGTAGGCAAACTTTGAAATAAATTTGCCATAACTTTAACCACTAAAAGAGCCGGGCTTTTGGACCCATCTCACCCGCCGGGGGGGGTGGGGGGGGGAGGGGCGATTCCCCACAGTACTCGGAAACGGATTGATGAACATATAGTGTCGGTACAATGGATAGCGATGACCCTCCCGAGTCCATTGATACAAAAAAAGTACAAACATACCTTGTATGACGTTCACAGTACGTCAAACATGACGTCATGCAAAAAATGCGGAAAAAATCTAAAAAATACGCAAAATTCATGGTTTTTTCGCCATTTTTTCAAACTTAAGTTGGATTTTTGGCCATGATGTGTGTCAAAGTATGCGCCACACATGCTCTACTACAAATAAATCAAATAACTAAGATTAAAAACATAGTTGTAAACTGACATTAGCACAAAAAAAATGGATTTCTGTGTTTCCGTGTAATTTCAATGGGAAATAGCTTTTCTTCGAAAGAGGGCGCGATATACGTAAACGCCGCGTCATAACCGTAGTAGGTCAGATTTTGTTCAAAATGGTCTTTAATCGAGCGCGAAGGCTTTTCAAAGAAAAAAGTCATGTAGTTTCGGCGTGAATGAAAAAAACAATAGGTGAGATACAGATACTTGAGAAAAAAAATGTCGCGGGGCGCCCCCGGCCTTTTAGGGTTAATCAACAAATATGTCTATACATGTATATCATAGATCGTACTCTTGATATTAAGGGGTTTGACGTGTAATTTGTGTACGCGCAAGCTGTTTTACACCTTCAGCATTCTGTTTGGGAGCCCAGTCATGGACAATGGAAGAATTTTAGTTTTGAGCTGCGAAGGTATCACGCAGATACCGCGAATAACTGTGCGTTGTTGGCGTTTATTAAAATCGCGCATCTCTACGCATGCGTTCCTGCTTTGCCTGCATGCCGAATGTGGCGCGGATCTTCTTGCCGCCCAACAAGACGCCCAATTTTGAAAAAAAGTGTCCAATTTCAGTGGCTTTCGGCGTGTAAGGGAAAAAAGTAGTCGGTGGTGACCCTCATTTTTTTATTTTTCAACATTTTGAAAGAACGACATAGGGACCTCAACTATTAGAAAATAACAATTTTATCGAGAGGTTTTTATTTGGTAGGGCGATTAAACGTAAAATTTTGACTTTTCACATAGAGTGTGTGTGTTTAAAAAGTGAAACTACCTTTTTGTTTTGGCTATAGCTCAAAAACAAGTCGGTGACCCCATTGTTATTTCAGATTCTTAATAGCACCGTTGTAAATACCTTATATTGAATTTCTGGAAAATTTTATCGAGTAGTAGTAGATCGCTAACACGTCAAACCCCTTAAAAAACCACAAAGGTCACGACCGGTCAGACAGGGTTCATGCCATGGGAATTTCAGGTCCGGGCGTGTGTTTGCTTGTGTTAAACGCCATTTCCGTTCATTTGTTGAATAAATGTCGCCGGCGACATAATTATAAAACGTTCTGTTTACCCAGAAGGGGCCTGAATTGGGTTTTTAAAATTTCGGTGAGGCTAAGGTAGATAAAAAGCTCACAACCCATGCAATGAAATATCAACAGGGGGGTAGGCATGCCAACCTTAAGAGCAACAGCAAATCAAAAAACGGCATCAACTTCCGGGTGCAAGTCTATTTCAAAGACCGTACGTAGGAGGGAGCTCTTAAGCATATCGAAACGGTTACACCCAGGACTTGACTAAGACTAGGCCTGGTCACGATATTTACATCTAAATGTCCGTTATTGGAAATACACTACTTTGCAGCGGGGTTAAATCACAAAAAAGGTTTTTTAAGCAGATGATTTTTAATCCACTGGGGACGAGACTGCCTAGTAAATGTACGAGAAGTTCCACAAATTACCCTTTGGAAATCCTAATGAGCCCAAATCGAGCAGATAGTGTCTTACCCCCTGAAATATCAATTGTGAAAAAAAATCGTGAGGCGCACTATTGTTAAAGAGACACTGGCAATTTTGAAAATGTGCGCCCCTCAAGATTTTTCAAAATCGAGATTTTGGCAATGGTTGTAAATCTTATTAGACATTCGCCGGCCATCACCATGAAATGATTAGACCAAAAACGATTTATAATTAATGTCACCGACGGCCATGAAGTCAGCAGGACGACGGAAATGGCGTTAACACAAGAAAGCACGCACGTCACATTCTGTTTCCACGGCATGCACCTTGTTCTACTGGTCTGTGACCTATATGGTTTTAATATCAATGAGTACGAGTCTATTGCTCCATGTAATACACACAGTTGTCTATAGTCCATTTCTCTACATCAGTGCAGTGATTGTCATAAACATTACGCCGCGTCAAGAATGCCGCTTGGACGCATGTAATAGGGTCGTCGCTGCTGACTCATGCACGGAGGTAGAGAAACGGAACATTACGGCTCAATTCTTGGCGGCTTTCACCGCGACTATAGGCGCATTTAGCATTGATAGTGTGGGTTGCTGTGTATTCCGTTAGGATTTCATGCTAAAATTATTTTGTGATGTTGGGTTTATCGACTAAAACAAGTCAGACAATGATGGGGTGCAAATTTTCGGGATGCTGCCCCTTCTTCAAGGGGCAAAATGTTAGTACAGGGAACAAATTTAAATCGAGTCAAATTGTGTTAATGTACACTAACACGCTCGTCTCTAAGGGTTACAAAACATATATAATGGATTTGCCTTGGTTCCAACCTTTAGTTAAGGCGGTTTATAGCCCCATAATGGTCAAGGTCACCCTGCGGGTAAATGCTCCGATGTTCTGGGAAAGTGCGGTGTCAAATTCCTTGTGTCAAATAACAGAAAATGATTTAATTGATTTTTTACATCACCATTGGACATCCAGGGAAAGTTCTGGGTGACCCCCATAGAACATGTAGACCCTTGCGACCATTTTGCTATGTAATTAGCCAACCAAATGTAACACACTGTAAAATAATTTTTTGAACCTGTGAGAAAAAAACATAAAACAATTATTCACCAGTTTAACAATTGAGCATTGGGTAAAATTTTACCCCAGGATGAACTTGAACCAGTAGGGGCTCTCTTAGAGCTTTATACTTTTTTCTAACTTATAAGGAGGACGAACATGTAATGTACATTAAAACACATTTGACTCGATTTTAAGTTTTTCCTGTAGTAACATTACCCCTTGAGGAAGGGGGGCAGCAGTACGAAAATTTGCACCATATTTTATGAGGGTCTGGTCCCTTATTGAATGAAAAACAGCAAGGAAAATCAACTTTAGCACCAATATCCTACGGAACTGTTTCATTGACTTACCAACCCACACTACAGCCTGTATCAAAAAATGGTACAATCAAAAAACGATTTTTTTTCAACATGATATTCATATACGTTAAGTTGTATGTACATCAAATTAAAGAGGAGAAAAGACCAGGCTTTCCAAGATTTTTTGTTTTTTTGTTTCATCTCATTTGCGTGTTCAATCGAGAGGATAACTCCAGATTACTTGCGGAACACTTAATAATCGAGTTTTGTGCCACTTTCTGGTTGAGTGAAACGGTGAATGAACTTGTTAAACTTAAGTTATTCAAACTTGAACATGTATGAAATTCTAAAAAGTTAACGTCATAAAGAAACTCCAAAAGATACGAAAACAGTTGCGGAATGGTGGAGTTATGATCAGTAAGGTTCTGGCTTTAAGATAAAGTATATAACATTCGACATAATGTGTGTGTTAGAAGAGAAACCATGAGCGTACAGCAACCTGGAGGAGAAAGTGTTTATGGTCTTGAAGTATCATGAAACGCAAATTCCTACCAACACCTGATACTTAGCTTCAAAATTCATTTTTTTATTGACTTCAACAATTAGTAAATGCCCAAAGTGTGCAATATTTAAACCATTTCTTTTGATTTGGGGTGTTTATTTTGGTTGACAATTACAATTCATTCTGGCACGATGTTTTTAACAGATACCAATTTGTAATGGAATTCAAAGTTCCATTCATTGACGTGTAATAAATATTTGTATGTTTATGTATTATGAAAAAGAGATATTTATCTTGAACTATTATATGACTATTAAAAACTTGTGTCGATAAAACTAGACTTCATTGTTTACTTGAATCTGGTTGTTTTCTTTTGTCAAGTTGCAATCTTTTTGTGAGCTTCAAGACAGCATGGCATAAAATGCGCGAAACAATCTGCCCATGCATAAAAGTGATTGAAAATTGATTTTGGTGTATGTAGGTGCGCACTAAATTGATTATATCTCTAGATTGACAAAGCCAAATAAGATAAAAACAACACACCATTGGAAAGCCTGTCTTTGTGCTTTAATATTATGCATTGGAATGATTATTTGTGAAAGTGCATATTTAACCAATTGTTTATGATTGTACCACTTTTTTGAGACAGGCTGTATGAGGCGCCTGATACTTCGTACCTCACTACGCAGTTTACTCCATACTTCAAATGGGACAGCGGGTATACTTCTTTTAAATTCGAAAACAAAGTAAATTAATCGAGGCAGCCATTATCTCGCCTTACACAAAACGCGCTTTATTACACGGTTTAGCAGGGGACTGTAGTGTAAGAGTGTGCGCTGTCCGGATTTAAATTGTGAATTTTTGCACAAGTACTTTAGGCATTGATAATCCATAAAAGTGATGGAAAGCACTTGCCAACCCCCTTTAATGGCCCCCAGCTGGGTTTCAAGGTTATACAGCGGTTCAAAATTTAAATTTCTGAAGGTGTAAAAGCACACCATGGTGTATGTCTGGTCACAAGGATTCCAAAAAGGTATAGTTTACACTATCTAGGCTTATAGTTCCAGAGTTTTTGGGTAAAAAACGTAAAAAAATGGTTGAAAAAGTTCATGTTGGGTGTTGTTACATGGGTCAAAAGTTAAAAAGTGCTTGATTCAGTTAATATGTGGTGCAAATTGTTCACAGTGAAATGATTAAATAAGGAATAGTGCCCTATCGGTATACTTAGTTTCACGTTATCCAAACAAAATAGGTCACAGGTCAATAGAATCCCATTAGCTGCAATAGCTGTTGATTTATTCGCCATTTTGGTTAATAACCAACCACGTAAGATAGTCAAAACTAATCCTAGATTTCTTTCTATTAGCTAAACCAACAAGTGAACCACATTTTACAAAAAGTGGAGCATCTTTTAATTTTTTACCCCTGTACAAACCAAAATTGCTTTTTTACCATTTTACAGTTTTTACCCCATAATCCTAAAATAAGAAGCACAGGGTAGTATATAAAACTATCCTTTTTGGAATCCTTGTAACACAGAAGACATCATGGTGTGCTTTCAACACAATCGGAACATTTTAAAAAATTTTACCCCTGTGTAACCTTGAAATCAAACCTGGGGCCATGAAAGGGGTGTGGCAAGTGCTTCATAATTTTTTTTGATGTATCAATGTATAAAGATTGTGTACCAAAATTCACAATTTATCCGGATTTGCACACTCATATAAGATCTGTTCACTACAGTCCCCAACCTATACTTTGTCTCATCTACAGTTGAAGGTGATCGTCATATGCGTCTTTGCCATTCCCACAAGCCTCTCGATCGTGCCGCCTTATTCGCGTGCGTATCATACTCTGATTCCAACCATAGCGCGCGCGATTCATGGGTTCGCAACATAAACGTCGCAGTGACGTCACCTTCAACTTATAAGATGACACAAACTATAGTTGGCGCAGTCTAAATCGCCCGGCCTGCGATTAGACACGGCGAATGATTACGGCGGTCGGTAAGTACGTAATTCCTGTTCAAAAATTGAAAAAAAGTTGGCGTATACGTAAATTGGAAAAACAGTGTTTGAAAATTCGCAAGAATGGAATAATATTGAAAGCAATTGTGGGAAAAAAACTGGATCGCCGTAGAGATTGCATTGTTAACTTTTCAGTGCTCGCCGAGTATGTACCGAAGTCGTACCCGACAAAAAAAAAAAAAAACCGTTTAATTTTCTCGCTAGGGTCTATAGGTTCAGACCCAATTCGATACATTACTTAAAACAAAAAATAGTAACGGACCCGCTGATGCCAAAACTTCCATAGAACCCTTCGTTTTCCGGGATATTTGATTTAGGTTCATTACACACATTCTCTAGACGGACTGATAACCGTTAATCTCTCGCGCAGTAGTTCCAATTTAGATAATATCTTTCGCAGTCTGGACACAGATACACCGGGGGAAATACTTACCGGACAGCCGTAGCGAATGATGTACGAACAAACAAATCTCTTACACTGTACAAAATACTGTATATTAAGTCGACAAATAACAGGCTTCCTTGTGATACTTGTGTGGGAGTTCAGTATACTGCTATGCTAGACCCATTTAAACTATTTTATTTCACTTGTGTTAGTATTTGTACGCTATTTTCTTCAGTGTCCATTAACTAAACACCATTGTGGTTAATGCTTTGTTCAGCTGGAACTGGAATAAAGTGATTTGTAGTAGGTTATTGTGTTTTTTAAATGTAATTTTCTTTGTACATGTATATGTGCTTGGCGCCTTGTAATTTGCGTTGGACGCACAATCAGTCTGATGAGTGCCACTGTTATAAAAGTGCCATTCTTTGCGGTTATCGAAACGGGACCGCGTTGATCTATTGAGCCGTGTCGTGACTCCATTGAGCACAGTTGCGTATTTCGCTTTTGTCCTTGCTCGCTTGCGGGTCTATACACATTTGTGTCCATTCTCGGTTTGAGCTTTACACCTCGTTGACGTGCCTTCACACGGCTCTCCTCGCTTTTTGTGTTCTTGGATACACTTCTGTCGTAGTTTATCAGGAGTGTTGACGAGCATCCCGAGCCCGAACAAGAGATTTATTAGTTTTCAAGGCCTCTACAGTTTAATCGAGGCCAAACCAAGCAGCCTCAGTGTCAACTCAGTTAAAGAGTGAGGGTAACCGCGAAGCAAGGCTTGAGAACTCTATTAAAGTTGACCGGTCTCATAGAGTAGCTTTACTCTCTTTGGATCAGTTACTCAGAATCTCTGCAAGAAGCTTTGGTTCAAACTTTGATCGAGAAACCTCTATAGCAGATAGCATATGCTTCGCCTGCTATTTGGAGATAGAGGAGTTAAACGTCTCAGAACGGGCGGTCGCGTTCATCTTTTTTGCGGACGCTATTGTTTTTTGTTTCGTGTTCGGAAATTGGTCGGTATCGTGCCATAACACCATTCTATGCTTTCTTGAGTGTATGCTGCTTGTTCGGAATCTTCTTTGTAGTCAATCCCGTTGTGTTACAATTTACAAATTCGACAAAATTACCTTCTGAGCTGTCCTCCCGTTTGGTTTGTTGTGACATTGGAAACAAGTGCCGGGACAGATGCTTTTCAGACCACAATTCAGTCTGATGGCTTGAAACTATGTGGGCGATAGGGGGTAAATAATGCGACTACAGGTAAACGGCAATGTCGGCCTAATTTCACATATAGGCATGTATAGAACGTGGGCAATTGATACGACATAAAGTTTCTTATTTTAGCAGTAGAAACAGTCTCAGACCCAAATTGATATTCTCTCAAAGGCGCAACAAGATATTTTCAAATATTACGAAGCTGCGCATCAAACCTTGTGCCACAAATGAATCGTCACAATTGTAGTCGAAGAAAGAAAATGTGACGTGTCTCAGCAATGGTGACACCACAGGGCACCGCCATTGGACGATTGCGTCAACCGTATTTGTTCTTGCCATCCATTATATCTGCCATAATGCTATGCCATCATACGTCATCGGACATATAGCCAGTAGCTGGTTACTGCATTATGAGGCGTTGTTATGTCCCTTAGCTGTCGAAACTCGGGTAATATTCCCAACCGCGAAGCTTAACAACTAAAAACGGAGTGTGATGAATGAACATGAAAATGAATATACGGGGATCAGCGGACAGCCACTTTGAATTCCATTTTTATTCTCCTGATCAACACAGATCCCGTGAAAGATCAACAATGTTTTTAAATGGATCTCCAATATTGAAATTAACAAAATCAGCGGTGATAACAGTACAGATGATGAAATGTGAGGTGCTTACACGCGTATGAAGAAAGTGTGCCTTTCTACGGGATTATTGGCGCGGTAACAGAACATACAGAGGACAAATGGGATAGCAAAAGCGAATTAAATATAGAAACAATGACATAGGAGACACTCGCACATGTCGCAGCGTTTTTTGTCTGTGTTGATCACACACCAAGTGCGGTCAAAATGTGACAAATTTTCCCCGGAATCAACCAAGATATGAAACAAAGTAATGTCCAAGAACCCGCCAATATGTAAGTTCTGTAATTGTAGTAGTAACAAATACAAAATTATGTTGCGTTTAGCCGGGAAAAATTCAGGCAGGGAGCGATTTCGGCTACTGTTATGCAAATTATGTTTTGATTAGGCATGTGCTCCGGCCGCAAATAGATACATAGCCCTTCTAACCGTAATGGGGTCCATTACGGTTAGATATTTCGAACCCAAGTTCAAAGTAGACTGCGACAGAAAAATTAATTAAGCTCGCGACCGTTCTCCTCTCGGTTGGGCTACCGTCAAAGAGTATGTTACGGATAATCTTGCCGAGAATTCCGACGATGAAAGCAGACTTAGAAAGGTAATATGTAAATTTCCATGTTATGCGTGTTGTGTTCCCCCCTTTTGTTACGCTGCATTTTGGTCTCATGATTGTTTCAGTTTCTTGTTTTTCGGGGTTGTTTTATTTTATTTCTCCCTGCATATAAAGTATTTCTCTTTTGTGTGTTTTTTGTCTTTATTGCATTTTTGGAATTTGAATTTTTGTCTTTGCTTAATTTGGATTTGTTTCTTTATGTAATCGTTTATAGGCCGAGAAATCGGCGGACAACAAGAAAGCCGAATCTGCAAAGAAGAGGAACCAACAGAAGCTACGTTCTGCTAGTTCTTTTCGTAGCCCTATCCTGCACTCAGGGGCTAATTTACGTCGCTTCCAGCCAACCTCGCCTTTTCGCGTCGACCCAAACAGGTTTGTTTCCAATGTGGTATCGCCGGCCACGTCCGATCCCCCAATTGCTTCCTCCGTGCAATCAGACAGCCAGTTCGTCAGCCACCAATTCCAGGAGTTGCCAACCCTGGACCCTCGCCTAGGGAACAAAATCTTCTAAAAAAAAAATGGATTGGGAGTTTTCGGAGGATATTTAGGCGGCCACGGGAGTAAAAGGTAAATTAAAGCCTTGCATGATTTTTTGGAGAATGATTTGGGAGCTAGTGCATTTTGTTATCGATGTATTGATCGGATATAAGATACCGTTTGATATCCACCACCTCCATTTATGCTAGAAATACCAGATTACAGTTAGATCACCCCGAGTGTGTTGAATCGCAATTGCGGATTTTATTAGTTAGACGAGTGTCGTTAAGGTCAATCACATACCCTATTGTTGTAATCCGTTAACAGTTGCTTGTGGTAAGAAGTTGCGATTCGTTTTGGATCTGCGCCATACAAATAAATATGTTATTCATCGCAAGTGCAAACATGGATCGCTCTCACATAGATTCAGGTTCTCGATTACAATCAGTATTATTTTTCTTTCGACCTAGAATCTGGTTACCATCATGTTGACATTTCTCCTTGCATCAGGCAATATTGGGGTTTTTCCGGACCCTGCGATTTCAGTTACTAGATCTATGTTTTGCAAGGTTTGCCTTGGTCTCAGCAGCGCTCTTACCTTTTTACCAAACTCACCAGGCCTTTAGTTTATTATTGGCGATCACGCGGTATCCTTGCTTTCATGTAGATTG